>JAMPIV010003595.1:0-73871 GCA_024509875.1 Oreohelix idahoensis
GGGGTGGGGGGGTTGTTTTGGGGTGGGGGTTTGGTTATATTTGTTGGGGTGATTATTATATGGTTGTGGATTGAATAATTGAGGTGGCTGGGGGTTTGGTATTGTAATATGGGATGTGGTGAAGGGATGTTGTATGAGGGTGAATTATATGTGGTAAGGAAAGGGGGGGGGGGGAAATATTTGTGTTGGGGGGGGGGGTTATGGTAGGATTAGAGGATTTTATGCTGACATCCAAATTTTATCATCAGAATTCCATTTTAATAAGTAAAACACGAATAATTTATATATAGATATTAATTAAGTGTCATAATTGTTTAAATAATACTAGGAGATTAGAGGAATGATAGTATAGGCGCCGGCTGGAGTGGCGTAATACTATATATAACCTATATTTTTATTATATATATATATATACAAGGGGATTGACATAATCTTGGGGGCCTGACCATGAAGGACATGTCACAGAGAGCTGAAATTTTGTATAGTGTTTATTCCTTTTTCAATATAGCCACCGTCTGAATTGACACAGAAAAAACCTCTGCCATCTCTGCTTGACCTTGAAGATCTGCATAGTACTATCCATTAACTGTGTAGCCACGAGGCAGATAATCTTTCAAAAGGACACCTTTGCCGTCCCAAAAAAACAGTCAGCATCACTTTTCCTGCAGATTTCTGCTCTCTCGGCTTGACAGGTGTTGGGGAGCCCGGGGTTTTCCATTGCATGCTGGCAATTTTGGATTCGGGGTCATAATGGTGTACCCAAATCTCATCTACTGTCACAATGGTCTCCAAAAATATTTTGACTGACACTTTTTGAGCAACTGTTGACAGCAATTTACCCTCGTTTGCTTCTGTTCACGTGTCAACAGTCGCGGAACCCAGCGTGCACACACTTTTCTCATGTTCAGTCTGTTGTGTAAAATTCTATAAACTGTTCTTTCATTTAGTTTTACTCTACTAGCTATCTCCACAATTGTCATGTTTCGATCCTGGTCAATGATTTTCTTCACTCTTGTTGCATTTTCATCGTTGCACTCTGAGGCTGGTCTACCAGATCTTGGCAGATCAGCAACATTTGAGCGGCCACACTTAAACTGTTGACACCAGTTTTTTTACCGAAGTATATGAAGGACAAGAATCACGAAACACTGGTTTCATCTCCCTGTGTATTTCTGTAGGTGTTTTTTCCCTGAAACATCATAAATTTTATCACAGCTTTGGCCTCCTTCTTTTCCATTGTTTTGTCAAATCTTTGGAGCAACAGATCCGGTCAATAGGGTACATTGCGCCGTGCACCGTAGCGGAAAAACCCATTGAAAAAACAAACGCGTACTTCACACATTCAGTGCAAATATGATGAACTTTAAATGTGCCAAGTTTCATCTTCCTCCTATGACTCCTTCATGGTCAGGCCCAAGACTTATGTCAATCCCCTTGTGTATATATACACACACACACACACACACACACACACACACACACACACACACACACACACACACACACACACACACACACACACACACACACACACACACACACACACACACACACACACACACACACACACACACACACACACACACACACACACACACACACACACACACACACACACACACACACACACACACACTCACACACAGAGAGAGACAGACAGACAGACAGACAGACAGACAGACAGACAGACAGACAGACAGACAGACAGACAGACAGACAGACAGACATACATACATATCAGAATCTTTATTATCCAAAAAAATACATTAACATGTACTTGATATAGTATAAAAACACCATATCATATCGGATAATCATTTAGAGTCCGTAAGTGTGCTAAACTCCGCCCAGGAAACATCGCCAAACGTTCATAATCCGTTGAATTCAATTCGTACACAGTTTACAAGCTGACATCAAAAGTCTCCAGCCTTCAGTTACCGTCACCGTCTTTTGGGACATGAGCAAATACCAAACATTCACGATTCCACTGGACACAAAATCTGACACCTCCGTGCTGTGGTAACGTGTCTCTCAACAACGCACACCTTAGTAAGGGGTCAGTGGATCTTTCCATTTATGATGAGGGGTGACAGGATCCGGTCGCCATTGATAGTTTCTTTCCGGTGGCTTCATAAACCAAAATATATTCTTTACAAATAAAAATGTCAATGTTAAAGACTTGTTTAATTTTCGTCTTTCACTGATATCCTTAATATCTGTAGCCATCTTTTCGGGTGATGTTATAGTCGATGTTAAGAATTTCCACTTACTAACGTGAGAGCTTCAAGTTGACACACCTCTCAAAGCCGTGGAAAAGTCTCTTCTCTGCTACAAATCTTGTTTCAGCATTGTACAAAATTAAAAGTCAGTGGATCCCTCCATTCACAATGAGGGGTGACAGTATCCGGTTAGAAATTGCTAACGAAAACATTGTTTCTTTCCAGTGGCTTCACAAATGAATATATATTTTTGTAGATTAAAAGTTCAGTTTCAAAGACCTTTTCGTTTTTTAATATCACAAATATCCCTGTTTATGTAACAATCTCTTCGAGTGTTGTTATAATAGGTGTTAAGAATATCCACTTACTGCCGTGGGTGTCTCAACGCTCACCATCAGGTCGAGCTGGCCTGACATGTCTCCACTGTCACAGATCGAATAACCTGAAGCCGAACCAATACATGGCCATCCCATTGGGCACGCATGACTACAACAAGGCATTGCCTCAACTTGCGACACCAATATGGTCTCTCGAAATTTGACAACAGCAGTAACAACAGCCTTCAATAAATTTGTGATGCCTTGAAACGTTTTCCGGTTGACACATCACAAAACCGCCATCTTGGCTACTTGGTACCAACACAAACAGCGAACTCACATGATAGGCAAACTTGATGTTTTCATCATTAACACACTTAGCAACATAATCCAGAACATGAGCCAAACACACTACAAACTCATACAGCGTTAATGAGGGCTGTTACCACAGATGCAGACTCCAAAACGACGATATGAAATGCACAACACAAAAGTGCGGCCTACCACGCCGCCATCTTGTTCTATAGGGGACATATGAATTCATGCTGGTCATTAATTTGTACATTTGATTGTTATGAAATTCATTGCATTCTGTGCAGGCAAGGGAGAAAACCAAAAATGCAACCAATAAAAAATTGGCACTTCTCCGAATACCGGTCCCAAATGAATCAATACGGTTTGTGTAATAATTCATTCACACTATCCTCAGTATTTGGTATGTCCACCGTGTGCTTGCAAACAAGCTTGGCAGCGGCTCCGCATAGAATGCACAACTCTCTGAAGGAAATTCCGGGGAATCAAGTCCCATTCACGTGTAAGAGTAGCTTCGAGCTGTTGCAGATTAGCTGGAGAACCTTGCCTGTAGACTCTGCGTCCAAGCTCGTCCCACAGATGTTCTATAGGGGACATGTCTGGTGATAGGGCAGGCCAATAAATCGTCACAATGTTCTGCTGCTGTAGATATTGCTGCGTAATGCATGCGGTGTACGCACGTGCGTTATCCTGCTGGAGAAGCTGCAAGTCTGGATAATTTGTGAACGCAGGAGCAACCAATGCATCCAGAACCTCATCTCGATATGTCACAGCATTAACATTTCCACGGAAGACGTGAAGAGGCAAGCGATAGTGAAAACTGAATCCTCCCCAAATATGAATACTGCCACCTCCAAATCGGTTGTGCTGACGAACACAGCAATCTGCAACGCGCTTTCCACACCGTCGCCAAATCCGCATACGTCCATCAGCAAAGGATATGTTGAATCTGCTCTCGTCTGTGAATAGGACAGCATTCCACTGCAGTTTAGTCCATCTGACATGTTGCTCTGCCCATTGCAGGCGCTGCTGACGATTTCTGTGAGTCAAGTTTGGCCCAACATAAGGTCGTCTTGCAGTAAGGCCTCTATCTCTGAGTCGTCGTATGACTGTCATTCGAGAGACTTGCCCACGTCTACCCACTATTGCTCTTGCTGTTTGAATTGCCGGGAGAGAACGATTCCTTAGGTGACTCAGCACAATATGACGATCTTGCGCAGGGGTAGTAACTCGTGGTTGACCACTCCGAAGTCTATCCCGGGCACTGCCAGTGGTTCCGTAACGTTCATTGAGACGTACAATAGTGCTGTGGTGGCAATTAATCCTTCTGGCAATGGCCCGCGAGCTCATTCTGGTCTCCAACATACCAATCGCTCGTTGGCGGTCGTTTTCAGATAGTCGTGGCATTTCAAGCACATGTACTGGGTGTTTTGTCTCAACGGCCTTTTTATACCGAGTATACTGCCACAACGCGTACACATTTTCAGGGTCATAGCTGTTGGGAATCGTGTTGCACGTGTAACTTTTATTGTTTTCATGTCGTCTGTACACAAACCCGTGGATTGAATCATGCACTTTCCATTCCAGCAGCCATTCGCTCTCTACCTCATGGCAAACACGGAAAAATCCATTCGAACAATTTTTTTTCCAGCTTCTCGGCATCAGTATATATAATAGTGGTGCGTTTTTAATGTGCTTCAGTTTATATATACCTTTATAACCTTTAAAATGTTTACAAAAGAATGGGACTAATGAAGACGTTCACACACAACATTCATAGCTATGTTTAAACATTACATTATATACCAACAAAACAGTTTCTTTCTAGTTTTTTTTGGATGCAAATTTATCAGTTATGTCATTAAAATCAGTAAGTCGCAGTTTTTCATTTTCTATTCAGAGAGTGCTAAGATCCGACAACCGATCTTACGACATTGTCGACCGAAGATCATTCTTAATCCTTTTTAGTCTAGAAAATGATCTTTCACCACTATAATTAGTAACCATTAAACACAGGAACAATCTGAAAATTGTTTCCACATTTGGAAAAGCTGTCTGAATTTTTTTTTTCTTGGAATATTATATGATACATTTCCTGGTGGCTGATATTTTCATTTTCAAGGTGAGCTTGTTTGACGAACAGGTGGAAGTGCAAGCTTTCATCGACTAGACTGAGGTCAACATCCTTTAGATTCTCTTGCATCAACATCTCGAGACCATTATGAATTTGTTCCTTGGTTGCTTGCAGAGTTCACCAAAAATAAGGTCTAGGTTGGCTTCAAGAGCATCCATGACAGAAATAAATGAATTTATTCTAAAACTGTCTCTTGGAGAAAGTTCGTCTAAAGCTTTGGGCGCCGCCCCATCATTGCTTTCTTTTTATTTCGTACTCTCTGCCTTCTTTTGAGAGTTTTGTACTCTACATCCGGTAGAGTAATTTTTGCTTGCTGTTCAATTTCATCAAAATTAGCCAGAGTGTTTGATACGAACTGCAATAGTGAGCTGTAAATCTTTGCACATGTGCTCAATGAAATTGGCGAACTTTGGAGGGCCTTGCTAACTTTATGAAATTGGTCTAGCAAATGTGTCCAAAGGTGAAGCATGAAAATGAATTCAAATTCTTCCATTTTTTGTAGACGATTTTCAGCCAGTCGTCTAGTATCTCCTTTTTCAGTTTCATCACAGTAAACATGACTGAGGGCTTCAACAATGTTAGCATAACTTTCGCTAATAGCTGCAGTAGCCTTGGCATGAGTCTCCCATCTTGTGTCTGATAAATGCTTAGGAACTTTTGACTCTGGAGGCAAGAAACGTTTTAGCACTGACTATCTTTTTGTAGAAGCTGAGAATAAACAATAAAGCTCATTTTTTGTACCCAAAAAATTCACTGCATTCAGGCACGAGTCAACTGTGGTTCGTCCAACTAGATTTAGGGAATGTCCAGCGCATGCAATAAATTTTGCAAACTTATTCCTTTCCAGAATTTTTTGTTGAACGCCGTTATACTTTCCAGCCATATTAGCTGCATTGTCATTTGATTGTCCTCTACATTTACTGAAATCAATTTCAGGTTCACTGAAGTAGTTCAGTATCAGCTCAGCCATACTTTCTCCGATGTGATCTTTCAGTTTAAAAAAAAAAACAAAAACCTCAGGAAGCGTTCAACTGGTAATCCATCACTAGGAGAAACATATATAACAGTAACAGTAAGTCGATCAACACGTGAAACATCAGGGGTTGAATCAACTGCTAAACTGAAATAACCTGCTTGTTTGATGTCGCTAAGTATTGCTTCTCGAACTTTATTAGCCATCAACTGGATAACCTATTCGCATTTGGTTTTGGATAAGTACCATGGCTGACCACAGTCTTTACTTCCGTACTGATTTATGTGAGCACGCAGGAGTGAATCAAATTTGGCAATTAATTCAAGCAATCCAAGAAAGTTACCATTGTTGGGCAAACCAAATGTTTCACCATCTCCTCTAAATTCTATGCCACGTTCTGCCAAAAGGGGAGATCACTGCAGTAACTCGCTGAAGTACGTGCCGCCAGTAATCCCGCTTTGCTTTGATTTGCTCTTCGAGTTTTGATGTTAACGTTTGACCACACTTTCTTGTTAAGTATGTTAGCCTGGAGTTCATAAGATTTTTAGAGTTTTCGTGGGTTTGAACAAGATAAGCGTGATGCCAATCATCGAATCCAGTAGAGGCTAAAGCTTAGTGGAAGTAATGTGGTTAGAGAAAAGTTTGCACACAAAACAGTAGACTTTTCCTTTTGTGGGAGAATACACTAACCATTCTCGAGGGTAGGTTTCTCCAGTTACTTTAGTGGAATGAACAGAACCGGGCTTGGTTTTTGTATGTTTGCTTCGAATTGGTAAAAGGCTGATCCCAGTGCTGACATTCTGATGGGCCTTTTGCAGTCTAGAATGATTTTTCCTCGTTATTCAATGTCGTCCATAAACCTACGTCATTATTATCTCTGAAATCACTAGATTTCAAAATGCACGGGACATTACTCTAGGCTCTACTAATGTTCATAATGTTTTTATTTCAGAATTTAATTTAGGTCTATAATAGATTCGCATTTTGGCGAACCTGGCAGTAAATGACGCAATTTCTCCTTTTGGCTAAATTGGAAAGCAAAGGGTCAAAGCCTCAACAAACTTTACTAAACAGTAAGTGCGTATTTGTGTAACTGTTATCCAATAATTCGTGTTTGATGTTACTAGCAACTATGCCTGTATAGTAGAATCAAGAATGTGTGCTTTGGTCACTTCCATCAATGTATTCCTGAATTTTGGATTTGTGCTTACACCTTTTTGGCTTAGGTACGCCCCTGGTTTGTATCATTACAAATGGAATAAAATTAATGGTGACTTTTTAAATTTTTTGGGCAGGAGGCAGAGGTCCCCCTAGATTATGAGGCCCTGGGCTACAATCCGCTCATGTGACCGTATGGCTTACTACGCCGCCCTTAGGATAGAAAGCACTTCAGCAAGTCTGATACACCAAGTACTTGTATAGACTAGTTAGTACACAAACACTAGTCATAAACCAATGACATCATTTGTCATGGTACTCATGAGTCCATGATGTCATTAAATCTTATGTGGAATTTCATACAAGATATACCGGAAAGTCCATAAACTGGAACTATGATTGGTCAACGTCACTTGGTGATAATAAATTTGGTAGAGAGATTTGGTCGTTAGTTAGTTTAGAGATTAAATTAACTGACTGTTAACCAAAAGACCAATCATGGGTTAGTTTCAGGTAAACGACAAAAAGAATAACATCCGCCCAAAGCTTGGAGAAAAGAAGTACGTTTTGGGACTGTGTGACAGGCGAATTTCAGCGTCCCTGAACTGTTAGATGATATGGTAGACCCTGGGATAGCATGAGAACCCTCATTCATTTATGTTGCAAATTTAATCGCCAACGTGGGTCCCACGTTTGCTAATTAGTATGCACCATAGCAGAGAGGAGTTTTTACCACGTTTGCTAATTAATATGTAGACAGCTAGCATGAGAGGAACCAGGAGATTCGCTTGGTATTTAGTTTAGATAAGCCACGCCTTCCGCCTTACCTTAGAGTGATCTAAATCAACTACCTCCTTCACCTTTCTTTCTTATCGCCATATAGGCGTTGCCAAAGTTCAACGAGGAAAGCGGTTAACGATCAAAAGGCAGTGGTGGTCCCAGGAAGGACGAAGCAGTTTCACGCCTTCGTTTAGCACCTCAGTGCGAACCAGAGAAGAGCGCTGAAATCGCGGCGGACGAACAGACACGGGGGGAAATCTAGGAGCTTTGCCCAGCGGCAAGTAACGCAGAATCTCCCTGATATAAAATAAGTTGTGAATTTTCGCGTGTCCCCCTGATCCTTCAATTCTTTAATTATATATTGAGACCACTGAAGAATGCGTTTATCATTTGCGCCAGAGAGTCTGAAGAAAGTACTAGCTTATAGAACAAGATTTCTCGCGGATATCTTCTATATTAGAGTCTAAAACAATTCATTGTGTTTGTGCAGCGGTAATATATTAGTTCCAAGTAGAGATGGCTACTGTGTGTATGTGTCGAAACAATGTTTCGAAACAGTATCGTACCCGAACAATTCGACACAGAGCCTTCTAGCCGTGTCGATACAGTGTGTTCCTGTCTGCCTCGCTGTTTTGCAGAGTAGAGTTGGCTACTGTGTGTGTGTGTCAAACAATGCTTCGAAACAGCGAGCGATTCGACACTGCTGGTTTGTTTGGTTCGACACAATCTCAGTTCCGTCTGCCTCGCTGTTTTGCAGATGCTTCGAAACAGCACCGAGTCCGACAGTCCGACAGATTCGATACATGGACACAGTTTCAGTTCGTGTCTGCCTCGAATAAACCGTTCGAAACATTAGTATGGAATATCAAACATGTCATATTTTTCAGGGATGTGTTATGATGACTTGATTTTACAAGTGATATTATTTTTGCTGAGAAGTTATAGACACTGGAAATTGTGTTAGTGCTGCAGTTGTCAATGTTTTAGGTGCTATGTTAAAGTTGAAAGTGTCCGTGTGTTCGTATAAATGTAATGGACACTTTATTAGCTCTGCTGATATCTGAACTCGGTGTGGATTTAAATCATTGTCTACCAAAACTAGCTTACTCTAGTTTGATATCATGTGTTATTATTACTGTTATTATTATTGTTGTTTTTTATTATTTTCCCATATACTGCAGCTATCATCATATCTACGTTTTATTTCATCATAATGAAGACTTGTGTAAAAATATTGAATTGTGGTCACACGAAACGCCATAGATTTTCACACACGACAGTAAAAACAGAGGAAATTGTCTCACACAGTTCATGTATACCCGCCCCGGTACTATCTATAAGAGACTTCTTTCTCCCCGATACGGGCAAAAGAGCCGCTGTGCCGTTGTGTCGAAACAGTGCGTCTACACAGTTTAACCCACTGTTTCGAATGTCTCGACACAGCTAAGTGTGTCTATTTGCCCACCTCTAGTTCCAAGTGATCAGTGGTCTAGTTCTTTCATTTTATTTCACTGGATTTTGTGTTAATTTAAACCTATTAAATAAACCCATCTCAAAAGTTTCCAGTTGTAAATTAAATGATATATCTATACGTTATTTCCCAATATAATAGATGCTTAAATTAATTTAGAAGCCGCTAAGGGATTTATAATCAATTAATACAGTTTAGTTCTGTATATACATGTGTTTTTTTTAACTATTAGACTCGCGGAGAGTTTTCTTAAATATATATAACTGAATACGCTAGTGTTTAAAATAGTCTTAACTATAAATTTATCGCACGTCAGAATATGATTCGTATTGGGTTTATGATTTCATGTTTTCTATTTTTTCACATAGGATGATCATATATCTTTGCGTCTCAGCAATTATAGAGTCCTCCAGACTAGTTCTTCAACTTCAGAGATTTTATAAACATTTTAAATATAATCTTCGTGTTGCGGCCCTGTGCGGTCCCACTCTCTATTTTGTTACATGAGAGGAATCCAACCAAGACCATTTAAATGATAATCTCAATAATTCTGTAAAGATAACTGGAGAAGAACAATCGCCAGAAGCTATAATATATATATTTTTAACGCTCTGCTGTGGAAAAGAATATATTCTTCATGTACACTGACAGTCACGTTATTTCCACTGGATTTAAACCCCGAAGAAAAACATAACTCACTGATCAGTCTTTGTCATCACTCTGGGTTCTTCACGCTATAGAAGTTTTCCACCACCAGCGGTGAAATCCAGGAGACCACTACCTTCTCATAACTATACCTGTGACAGTGCCATCCCATAGAAACTTTAGATAAAATCAAAAGGAACACTAAGGCTTCACCTTCCAGCGATTACGGGAAAATTAGTTGAACGCCAAACCCGATAGTCTGGGGCTGGAAAACGAAGGAAAAGACTCATACATTTGTTGAGTATTTACTAGCTGTTTATGTTATTCTATGGATTGCCAGATTCAACGATCGGTAAGTGTGGAAGTGTGTGATGGCCATCGCTAGCGTGCATCAATGAATGGCATTTTTCTTGATAAACTTATAATTTTCTCTACTTGGTAAACATCCATGTACTGTATTCCTTGCATTGTTCTCTTCAAGTGGGGTTGCTTACCTTTTCTTATTTCCCCCTCCCTTAATTTACTTAGTCAAGGAATAACTTGGAGAATACTAGGACTCTGTTCTTACACCCCATACTAAATATTGTAAAACCCCCTATCAGAATAAATTAATCTATCTTTTGGTTAAATTGTCTCTTTCTGATAACACTTGTCTTTGGGCTGGGTTTTTCTTTTGTCTATACAAGCGGGAAGGGCATATTGGGATACTACTATTCGAAACCCTCTCCTCCCCCCTGTTATTTGTATTTTTCTGTAACTATGATCTTTTTGACTGTACCATGCTAAATGTTGTGATTTTGGTTTAAATGATGTTAAACGCCATAAACCTTATATTACTGTGTTGGCCGACCCATTACACCATATCTGTTATATGTAGTTTGTATTCACGTCTGTGTGTTTGTAGCACCAAATTGGTGTGTGTACATGATTGTTGAGTGACTGGTAAAATTGTTTAGCCAGGAGAGTTTTAGGAGTCTACAGATAAATAAGATTGTCGTAAGATAGGCAAATCGGAGAAGATTACCCGATTTCAGAGACTGTCCGTCCTCTTTTCAGCACCCTTGTGAATCAACTATCTATTTCTTAACCCTTACTATCATGGAGCCTTCACTATCATTCTCCACTCGGACGGGACCACTATTTCTAAGACCTATCTCAAATAAAATTACGACAACACATGGGTTGCTCGCCGGGATTTTGAGTCTGATCTAGAAATTAGTACCACTTAATGGATAGCCCAGTAGGATCTGATCTTAAGTCTGGGTCTAACTCTAGATAGAGTGTGAGTGAGTTGTCTTTGTGAAGATAGGGAAAAAAATAATTACAACCCATAGACAACGCTTTTAGTACTCGGTGTCGACCACACAAAAAATATAGGATTGTTTTCTTTCCACAGCAGCAGAGAGTTACGGAAAACAAAAAAGTCGTTATTTTAATTATTCTCTATCAGAGAAAATTGGTAAAAAAAAATGTTTTTATAAAGATTGCTGGGATCGCGTGATTGTGAAACAGTCACAAAGGTTTTGAAGTTAGCAGAGTTGAGCTAAGCGAAGGACGAGTATTCTGATTTTTTTTAAAGTCGTGTTAATAACGTCCCTTCTCTAATTGACTTCGGCGGGCGGAGTTTTTGTGGTGGAGAATTAATTTTATTAAGGAAAATTTTTTTTCTCCTTAAATTGTTTTAAAATAAATATAAATTTTTATAGATATAAATTTTTCTCTACTGATAAGTAAAAGTAGATTTTTTCTAGTTGTTTGACCTACCATTTAACGTGGCATAGCCGCCTGCATTAATAATCTTAACTGACAGATAATAGGAGCGATAGGTTAGCAAATTAATTAAGGTAGGAGGGATCTCAGGTAATTATATTTTGGGTTTTTTCTCGCAAGCGGCTTATAGTTAATTTTTCCTCCTTCTGTCCTTCGTCTTATTCTCTCGGCGAAGTAGCAGTCTACTCTTTGTCATGGCAGAGAGAGCGAAGCTTAGATCGATCTTGAGAGACGAGACCAAGGAGACAGGATTACAGGGAGATGCCGCGAACGCGTTTGTCAACTGGGAACTTGACAGATATGACGTGGAGAAGAAGGAAGGGAAAGAGAGAGCAGAAGCTAGGGAGAAAGAAGCGGAAGAACGTCAACTGGAACACAAGAAAATTGAGGCAGAGATGGAAGCCCGCAGGGCAAATGGGAGAGAGAGAGAGACAGCATAAATTGGCGCTTAAGGCTTTAGAGAGTCGGGGTGCCTCAACTTCCAATACTGGAGAGGCGTCTTCACCCCAGTCTCATTCGACTGATCTCTCCAGTAACCAATCTTCCCAACTAGCAGCGATGTATTTTGTCTTGGAGTCTTTCCCTAGCCCTAATGAGAAAATTGACACCTTCCTCGAGAAATTCGAGAAAATGGCGAGTCTGTATGGGTTAGAGAGATCCCGGTGATGCCTAAAACTTTCTCAGGCACTAAAAGGGCATGCGTATGATGTGTACACAAAGCTGGGAAGCAACCAAGATGATTACGACATGTTAAAGAAAGCCTTGCTAGAGCGTTTTGAGATGACCGCCCGAAAATTTCTGCACATGTTCAGAAACAGCCGAAAGGAGAGCACGGAGTCATTTCCCAGTTCTCTTCACTTCTAACGGGCTATTTGACAAAGTGCCTGGAATTATCCGAATTACCTCTTACATACGAAGGAATTCTGGAACTTGTTTTTGTAGAACAAATAAAACCAACTTTGTCGAACGAAACCCGGAGATTTTTGGCTGAACAGGGCGCAGTCAGGCTTGAGGACATCCTCAATAAGGCAGAACGCTATGCAAATGCAATGGCCGAACTTCCCAGCACAAAACGCAAACCAACAGATGAGCCATCTTGAAAGCAAAATCTAGAACAGTCATCCTATTCTTCTAATTCCTCCCAGCACTATAACCCACGAGAAACGAATAACCAGAGACCTCCCCAAGAAAAATCGAAATTCTACAAGACCCGATATCCCAACAACAACCACAATCCTGATCAACCTGCAATTCCTGCGTGGCAGCGCGGCCACCAAGGTCAAGGCAAAGGAAAGACCCTTACAGCAGGGACGTCTGATCAGGGCAAGCACACCGGGCCAAATCGCATCGGATGTTTGCATACAGCCTCGCAAGGAAGTGTCAATATCAGCGATTCTCAACCTGAGGGGGACAGATCCTCAACGCGAGGAACTGTAATTTTTAACGGTACCTCAACTACTTGTCTCTTTGACACTGGATTATCTTTTGATTGTATTGTTGCCAGGCACCTAGTCAAACCCGGTCAGGAGACAGAGGACACCGTCAAACTATGTGGAGTTTTTAAGAGTGACGCACCCAGGACGCTTCCTATCGCACTGGTAGAAATACACTCTGATTTTGTCAGAGGTGCTATTAAAGCGGCCATTATGGATAATCCTATCTACCCAGTTTGCCTGGGATGTAGATATGTGTTTGTTGGGAGACCAAAAGAGCCGATTGTGGCAGCGGTAACCACAAGAGTGCAAACGAAGAAGGAGAGGGAGCCTGCGCCAAATTTGTTGCCGAATGAACTGAAGGAGGCGCAACAAAAGGACCCTATTCTGGAGCCCTGCTTTAGAAAACTGCCCATGGCTAAGGACCCCAGACACCACGGAGACATCTTTTCGAAGGATGGCGTATTGTATCGTAGAACGGGCGACCCTGATACAGGGAATAACCAGCTCCTAGTACCGACGCAGTACAGAAGCCAGATCTTAGAAATGGGGCACTCTCTTCCCTTTAGCGGACATATGGGACAAAACGCCACTATTCAGCGAATAAAAACTCAATGTTGGTGGCCAGGAATGAACTCTGAGATTATCAGGTACGTGAAATCCTGCGCCCAGTGCCAACGGGTATCACCCGAGCAACGGACACCCTTTAATCCCATGGGTGATGCGCCAGTAGTGAGGATACCATTTCAACAGGTTGTAATCGACATTTTAGGACCTTTAGAAAGAACTAAAAGAAAGCACAGGTTTATCCTGACCTTAGTCAACACTTTCACTTTGTGGGCCGAAGCTATACCGCTAATATGCACGAATTCCAAGCATGTCGCAGAAGCCCTCGTGCAGATATTTATACGGTTGGGTTTCCCTCAAAACGTTTTGACGGACAACAAATCCCCATACCGTAGCCTGTTGATGGAAGAGATTGTTAAGATCCCGAGGAACCAGCACATCTACACAAGCCCTTATAATCCGGCCGGAAGTGGGTTAGTAGAACGTGTCAACGGAAGCCTCACCAGGATGTTACGTAAGCTGGCTCAAGAGAAACCTGAAGAGTGGGACCTTTATATATCTGCAGCTTTATTCGCCTACAGAGAAGTTCCTCAGGCATCTACAGGATTTACGCCCGCTACACTTTTATTTGGCAGACCTATTAAGGGGCCACTAGAAGCCTTACTTCGGTCCCTGACAGACCAAAAGGCTGACGAGACAGTCGTCTCTGCAAGCAAATATGTATCTGAGCTCAAGGAAAGGCTACAGCTAGGATGGGATCTAGCTACAACCAACCTTAAGAAAGCACGCGCAAAACATGCTAAAAGATACAATAAAGCTGCAAAAGAGAGAGGCCTCCAACCAGGGGAGACAGATTTGTTGCTACTTCCAACCGGAAACAACAAACTTCGCATCGGATGGCAAGGGCCGTTAACCGTCCTTAAAAAGATCTCACGCACTAATTACAAGATCTCCATTAAATGAAAGGAGAAGGTCTTTCACGATAATCTGCTAAAGAAATATTTGGAAAGACCAGTGCCGTCCTCCGAGCATCTCCTGGCGGTCGCCATAGCAACGGAAGACGAGGAAGATGACGATAGTTGCATGGAGTATCCATTGCAACAAACAGAATCCTTTAAAGATGTCAAATTCGGCGAAAATCTCTCAGAAGAACAACAAACAGAAACCAGGGCGCTACTGAAACAGTACAGTGTAGTCTTAACGGATGTACCTAGTCGAACGAATCTCATCGAATTTGATATGAAATTAACAAACGAGACCCCTGTTCGAACTAGAGTTTACCCCATTCCGTATGCTAAAGCTGATGCACTACGCGGAGAAATAGACAAGCTGCGTCAGGCAGAAATTATCAGTGAGTCTACATCTCCTTACAGTTCGAGTGTAGTACTGTTGCAGAAGCCGACCGAATAAGGAAGTTCGGCTGTGCATAGATTACCGGTTGCTAAACGCTGTAACGGAATTCCAGCCCGAACCTCTACAAACTGTTTCTGAGTTGTTCACTAAGCTTAGCAAGGCAAGAATTTTCTCCAAAATTGACCTGAGTAAAGGTTATTATCAGATACCAGTCAAGGAGGAAGTTAAACCCTGGCTAGCTTTCAGCACTAGTGAAGGACATTACACATTTAATGTGATGCCGTTCGGACTGCATAACGCACCAGGAGTATTCACTAGGATGATGAGGAAGCTTCTAGAACCTTTGCACAGTCCCCATATCCATAATTTCATTAATTTCATGGATGATATCTTAATTGCATCGGAGAACTACGACGAACATATTGCTACGGTTGCTATGCTCCCCAGGAGACTACAGGAAACTGGTCTCACAGCCAGACCTAGCAAATGTCTCATCGGGTTTGAAAAGCTAGAATTCCTGGGGCATACTATTTCCCATGGCTGCATGTGGCCTGTTAAGAAAAATGTGGAGAAAATAGTTGCAGCAAAAAGTCCCTGAACGAAGAAAGACACGCGTTCGTTCCTATCACTGTGCGCATATTATCAAAAATACATCCAAAATTTCAACGGACTAACTGCACCCTGACTGACCTTACAAAGAAAGGCCGACCTGACCGGGTTATTTGGGATTCAAAATGCGAACACGCATACAGCACTTTAAAAGGACAGTTGTCTGGATACCCCATTTTGAGGCTACCTGACCTCAAGAAACCTTTCATATTACGGGTCGACGCATCGGGTCAAGGCATCGGGTCAACCCTGCTTCAAGCAGACGACACCGATCCGAATCTGTTATTCCCAGTTGCGTATGGCAGTCGTAAACTGAACTCGGCTGAACGAACTATTCCACAGTTGAAAGATAATGTCTTGCTTTAATTCATGGCATCAGACGCCATCACGAGTTCCTTTACGGCACTTCTTTTACTGTGCAAACTGACCATGCTCCCTTAGCTTTTCTTGGCGCAAACAAGGAGTTTAACGCAAGAATCATGCGGTGGGCGTTGCTACTAAGCGTGTACTCTTTTAAAGTGGAATATATTCCCTGAGTAGAAACTGGACTACGGAAGAAGAGGAGGAAACCGAGCATACCAATCATCCAAAAGCTGCCGATCAGGGCAGCTTCATTGTCATAAATGAAACATGAAAAGATGCTTTTATGTCTCAAAAGGGGGGACGATTGTGACAGAGGAATTTCAGCGTCCCTGAACTGTTAGATGATATGGTAGACCCTGGGATAGCATGAGAACCCTCATTCATTTATGTTGCAAATTTAATCGCCAACGTGGGTCCCACGTTTGCTAATTAGTATGCACCATAGCAGAGTGGACTCTTTACCACGTTTGCTAATTAATATGTAGACAGCTAGCATGAGAGGAACCAGGAGATTCGCTTGGTGTTTAGTTTAGATAAGCCACGCCTTTCGCCTTACCTTAGAGTGATCTAAATCAACTACCTCCTTCACCTTTCTTTCTTACCGCCATATAGGCGTTGCCAAAGTTCAACGAGGAAAGCATTTAACGATCAAAAGGCATTGGTGGTCCCAGGACGGACGAAGCAGTTTCACGCCTTCGTTTAGCACCTCAGTGCGAAACAGAGAAGAGCGCTGAAATCGCGGCAGACGAACAGACACGGGGGGAAATCTAAGAGCTTTGCCCAGTGGCAAGTAACGCAGAATCTCCCTGATATAAAATAAGTTGTGAATTTTCGCGTGTCCCCTGATCCTTCAATTCTTTAATTATATATTGAGACCACTGAAGAATGTGTTTATCATTCGCGCCAGAGAGTCTGAAGAAAGTACTAGCTTATAGAACAAGATTTCTTGCGCATATCTTCTATATTGGAGTCTAAAAAAATTCATTCTGTTTGTGCAACGGTAATATATTAGTTCCAAATGATCAGTGGTCTAGTTCTTTCATTTTATTTCACTGGATTTTGTGTTAATTTAAACCTTTTAAATAAACCCATCTTAAAAGTTTCCAGTTGTAAATTAAATGATATATCTATACGTTATTTCCCAATATAATAGATGCTTAAATTAATTTAGAAGCCGCTAAGGGATTTGTAACCAATTAATACAGTTTAGTTCTGTATATACATGTGTTTTTTAACTATTAGACTCGCGGAGAGTTTTCTTAAATATATATAACTGAATACGCTAGTGTTTAAAATAGTCTTAACTGTAAATTTATCGCGCGTCAGAATATGATTCGTATTGGGTTTATGATTTCATGTTTTCTATTTTTTCACATAGGATGATCATATACCTTTGCGTCTCAGCAATTATAGAGTCCTCCAGAATCGGTTCTTCTACCTTCAGAGATTTTATAAACATTTTAAATATAATCTTCGTGTTGCGGCCCTGTGCGGTCCCACTCTCTATTTTGTTACATGAGAGGAATCCAACCAAGAACATTTAAATGATAATCTCAATAATTCTGTAAAGATAACCGGAGAAGAACAATCGCCAGAAGCTATAATATATATATTTTTAACGCTCTGCTGTGGAAAAGAATATATTCTTCATGTACACTGACAGTCACGTCATTTCCACTGGATTTAAACCCCGAAGAAAAACATAACTCACTGATCAGTCTTTGTCATCACTCTGGGTTCTTCACGCTATAGAAGTTTTCCACCACCAGCGGTGAAATCCAGGAGACCACTACCTTCTCATAACTATACATGTGACAGTGCCATCCCATAGAAACTTTAGATAAAATCAAAAGGAACACTAAGGCCCCACCTTCCAGCGATTACGGGAAAATTAGCTGAACGCCAAACCCGATAGTCTGGGGCTGGAAAACGAAGGAAAAGACTCATACATTTGTTGAGTATTTACTAGCTGTTTATGTTATTCTATGGATTGCCAGATTCAACGATCGGTAAGTGTGGAAGTGTGTGATGGCCATCGCTAGCGTGCATGAATGAATGACATTTTTCTTGATAAACGTATAATTTTCTCTACTTGGTAAACATCCATATACTGTATTCCTTGCATTGTTCTCTTCAAGTGGGGTTGCTTACCTTTTCTTATTTCCCCCTCCCTTAATCTGCTTAGTCAAGGGATAATTTGGAGAATACTAGGACTCTGTTCTTACGCCCCATACTAAATATTGTAAAACCCCCTATCAGAATAAATTAATCTATCTTTTGGTTAAATTGTCTCTTTCTGATAACACTTGTCTTTGGGCTGGGTTTTTCTTTTGTCTATACAAGCGGGAAGGGCATATTGGGATACTACTATTCTAAACCTCCCCCGTTATTTGTATTTTTCTGTAACTATGATCTTTTTGACTGTACCATGCTAAATGTTGTGATTTTGGTTTAAATGATATTAAACGCCATCAACCTTATATTACTGTGTTGGCCGAACCATTACACCATATCTGTTATATGTAGTTTGTATTCACGTCTGTGTGTTTGTAGCACCAAATTGGTGTGTGTACGTGATTGTTGAATGACTGGTAAAATTGTTTAGCCAGGAGAGTTTTAGGAGTCTACAGATAAATAAGCTTGTCGTAAGATAGGCAAATCGGAGAAGATTACCCGATTTCAGAGACTGTCCTTCCTTTTTTCAGCACCCTTGTGAATCAACTATCTATTTCTTAACCCTTACTATCACGGAGCCTTCACTATCATTCTCCACTCGGACGGGACCACTATTTCTAAGACCTATCTCAAATAAAATTACGACAGACTGATGTATGAAGGATTGAATGTGAAGAGTATAATTAGATGTTCCAATATGTATTACTTTACAAGATATCTTCTGCTGAAATAAACATTTTGACTGATCAAATCAATTCTTGAAGTGAAAACAAAAGTAAGACGGTTGCTGTTTGGTGAAAGTTTATGTTGACTATCGATCATCACCTTCCTTCCTCCACTACACGATCACACTCAGTCCATATGTAAATCCGTCACTGGGGATATGCACGTATACACTTGACAGTCATATGCACTGACACGCACACACACAGACAATACGAATCATACTAAACAAGCGACATATCATACACACACACATCTATATATACACATTCACAAATATTCTTACCACGAGGTCGTAATAAAATGTTGTAGTCCAAGTAGAAATCTTCACCGGCAGGGCTGAATATCCGAACAGTCAAGGCTCCATAATCCTCTACAGTCATGTTACTGCGTGTTACACTTATGGTATAATTTCTAATGAAATTTGTTGTTGGTTTACTTTCCTTGTAGTCCCATGTCCAATTAGAAGAGCCATTTTTTGCCTTTACAAGGAAGTTATTTAATTTAATGTGTGGTAACATACCGTAGTCATTCGTCAGAGCACACAGTGAAAAGTTGACCATTTCGTTAGCGTTGACAAATAGTGCCATGTTAACCGATTTATCTTCACATGGCAAAGGAAGGCCTAGAAATAAGATTTAAAAAAACATTGGACCCAAATGTTGTCACAGCTGAGAGTGGAGTTGATAATAAGCTCTCATCTCAGAATAAATGTTTCTGCGACTTGCGTCTCACATGAATTATGACAATAGAACCCAGTGACACTCAAAGGCAAACTTGAATACAAATCTTTGATGAAAACATCTATATGTCGGTCGAAAGAAATAGAATTAAGTGGACTTTGACTAAACAGCTTGACGATCTAGGTTTTTGTTAACGACCCTGCTCTGTTACCCCATAAGCGTTCTTCTTCTTCTTCTTCCGTCCTTAGCCACCGACCGTCAAAGCAGTCAGTGGCCATTACGCCTAGTGGCATCTTAGGGCAACAGCAGATAGGTTTTCTTTGCCATTGTTTCCCATCACGCCTAGTGGCATCTTTAGGGCAACGGCAAATCAACCCATCTGCTGTTGTTTCCGTAATCGAAGTGACTGGCAAACGTAATCAGATGAAAATGCTAGATGAGAGATGACAGCAAGTGGGTATGAGAGTACACAGAAGAAATACAAAGAAAAATAAAAATAATTGCAGGAAACGATAACCAGATTGCACTTGAAGAAACACCCACACAAGATGTAGAATCATACATTTATCTTGACAGCAGTATAGACAGAAATGGAAGGACAGACAGTGAATGGCGCAGATATTAATCCCTCACAACGATCCAAACTGCTGAACAGATATAAATTAAGCATATCAGTCATAGCCGAAGAATTTGCCAAACAGACAGACACCGCGCCCTAAGTTTCAAGCCCAGGTATACCTCGTACGGCTTCGGAAATAATGCTGACCATAACATAAAATTCTGTTGTTTTTTTTTTTATATTGTGAAAAAAGTACTGAAAAAAACAACTAATTTTTTTACCTAAGTATTTTAAGCAGTGCCCCTGTGTAGTTCATGGACGGGAAGGGGGAGAGGTGTACCCTGAGAGGGTAATAAGACGGCTACTGCTCCGTTAGGGCATGTGGTAACAGGTAACTAATATAATAACCATTTTGATGATAACCTCATAATGGCAAACACATTGCTACGGAAACACAGCTGCAAGAGTACATGCATGCTAATGAGCAGGCTTCCTGCAATAGTACCAGTACACAAATGATGGTTTCATGCCTCATAAGATGTGACAAGGGAGATAACGGTTATGCTGTTGTTATGAAGTCTTTCTAACGAGGAAGTCTAAAAGGAAAATAACAGTTATGCTGATGTTAAGAAGTCTTTATAACGAGGAAGTCCAAAAGGAAATAGAGAAAAGGCTTCAACTAATCACCAAAATAAGAAGCTAAAAAATTGTACTTTTTTAAGTCACGTCAAATGAAGAGAAAATTGCAGACAACTTGGAGCCAAATGTTAATGAAACTTCAAAAAGAAATAACAATGGCAGAGAACAAATTACTTTTGTGAATTAGTCACAAGTAGTCAGAGCAAGTAAACACGACAATTATTTCATAATCAAGAGATTATGGGATAATGAGATATTTGCCTAGCGACTGCGTCATGTCTACACGTAATGTCGTCATCAGTAAATATTAAATATTCCACATGTTGTTATTGTATACAATTTTACAATGATTTGACACGATCGTTTGAATGTATAAAAGTGACAATGCTGCACTTCACGTTTCTGCGTGTAGTAACTGGCTTTAATATTTATGGAAAACGAAAACACTGACATACACTCATTGAGCATGACACCAACTGTAGATCTGTGTATTTGATCTATGACACATTCGTAAATTCCTTGATCATCACATGTCACAGACTGAATCAAATAAGTCAGGATTTGGTGATCCCCACGAGATGTTGTGAGGGGTTTTTCGTCGTGTAATCTTGTTATCTGGATAGTAGAGGGGCCTCCTTCTGTTTCACATAGTAACAACACATCTTCTCCTGTATGTGCACTGCTCCTTGTCTTGTGTCCTTCATGAAGGTGTTGGGAGAAAGACAGTACCCTTTGATTGCCTTGACACAAAAGAAAAGGGTAAAATAAAAATTGACGCTTACAAAATTAATATTCTATAGCTTCCATAAAAATAAAAAAAATCTCATGACTCTGTGCCTTACAAAATCGTATCACTCAAGACACACAAGCATATTAATAATAGAGAAGCAATGAAAACTAAAACCAAAGATGAGTTATTTTTGTCACCAAAAAAAAAAAAAAAAAAATTATCATACACTGTTCCTACTTCATGACCCAAACAAACAAACAAACAAAATACAGTAGTGGCTGAAATATAAAAGACTATGGTTTAGCAACCAGACAGATTCTGTAAGAACTGTTCATGAAATAGGTCACTGCTCTACTACAATAAACCAGCTGTAATATGAATACATTAAAGTACGAACCACACATTGTAATATAATGCGAATCTTGACATGTACGATATTCTGTAAATAAACATGGCTACGAATTGAACATGCTTTTACTGAGTCCCTTCTGAAACGTGTGTGCTTGTGTAGATGACGAGGTAATGCTTATATACATACATCATAACATTACATGGTGGCAGCGGTCGATACCGGACTGACGCAAAACAGCTACACGATAACACGTGAGTACAGTATTCGGCTAATTTTCGTCATCGAGGTCAACAATGGCAGCTAAACATTACCGCAGCGCACCGCAAATGAGATTTGCCGGTCAAGATGATAAGAGTGAAGCTTTCTTGTTATGGCGCCAACGCATAGATCTATATTCCAAGACCACTGGTCTGGAAGGACAAACCCTAACTCCATATATCCTAGAAGCATTGGACGATGAAGGTTTGAAAATCTACAACAGTTTTGCTACCGCCATGCCGGTTGAGTCGGCAACCGACCCCGTAGCCATATTGGACGAATTTGAAAAGCGTCTGATCATAAAGCACACAAACTTTAGAGCGGCAAGATTAGAGCTTCACCACCTGCGACAGAAACGTGGTGAAAGCCTAGATGATTTCTTCACTCGCATTAAGGAGAAAACAAGAGTATGTAAATTTAGCAACGAAGAAGAAAAAGAGCGCATTATTGAACAGATTCTTCTTAGCACACCAATGCCAGAATTCCAGAAATGGCTACTGAGCCAGAGTGATACGCTAACTTTACAACAACTTCTGGATGAAGGCAGGAAACACGAGGCACAAGCACTAAACATTAAACAAATTCAGCAAGGTACATTAGCAGCCCAGGTGGATGCAGTGAAAAGCTATAAACCTAGACACAACAAAGCAACTGGTTCGAAACAACAAGAAAAACACAACACAAGCAGAGGTGCTATGTGTAAATGTTGTGGCCTAAACCACATACAAAACCACTGTCCAGCTAAAGACTCTACATGTCATTACTGCAGAAAGAGGGGCCACTGGATAAAATTATGTTTCAAGAGGAAACAAGACAGTGCTCAACACAAACTTCACAGCAGAAAGTCGTCAAAACAAACACACTCTATGATGACTGAGGACCTTGACTCCAGTGAAGAAAGTGATCCTTCCACTTTTGATACTGTGAAGATACTAACTTTCAGTAATGAACCAAAGAGAACGCAGGCTTTCTGCAAGGTACAATTCCGAATACCAGGAATTAAAAGGCACAAAGAAAGATATATTCGGTTCAAGATAGACACAGGTGCCCAAGGTAACACTCTACCCTTAAGAATATTCAGACAGATCATGCCTGACAAGGTGGATAAGCAAGGATTTCCCACAAGGGATGTAAAAAGTAGGAGTGGCAGGACAAAGCTAAGAGCTTACAATGGAACAAGTATAGACTGTTTCGGAGCAGTAACACTTGAATGTTTGTACAGAGACTCTGAATGGACATCGTCAACATTTTACTTGGTAGATGTTGAAGGACCTGCAATTTTGGGTTTACCAATGTGCGAAAAGCTGAGTGTGGTAACTATTAACAACATTAAAGCTGACAAAAAAGAACATCTTACTCTACACGTCACTGGAGTAGATGACCTTAAGCAGCGATTCCCAGAACAGTTCGACAGAATAGGCAAACTTCCAGGAAAGGCAAGATTCTTTTTAAAAGACAACGCTGAGCCAAAGATAGACCCACCTAGAAAGTATCCTATACATGTTAAACAGAAACTTGCCACAGAACTAGAAAAGATGGTGCAGAATGATGTTATTAGAAAGGTTGAAGAGCATTCTGATTGGTGTAGTAGTATCACAACCGTTCTGAAGCAGGATGGTTCTCTTCGGGTTTGCCTTGACCCAAAACACTTAAACAACAGTCTAAAGCGCTGTCCACACAAAATGCATACAGTGGAAGAGATAACTCACAGATTCCACAATGGCAAATATTTTTCTAAACTAGATGCTGTACACGGATACTGGAGTGTTGAGATAGCAGAGGAAAGTCAACTCCTTACAACTTTTCGAACACCATTCGGCAGATATTGTTTCAAGAGACTCCCATTTGGTTTGAATGTATCACAAGACATCTTCCAACAGAAGATTGACAACATTGTTGAGCAATGTTCTGGTACAGTGGCTATTGCGGATGACATTGTAGTCTGCGGCAGGTCAGAACAAGAACACGACCGTAACTTGATTAACTTGATGCATGTAGCACAGGCCAATGGGCTAACATTCAACAGCAAAAAGTGTACAATTAAGGCAACGGAGATACAATTTTTTGGATTGCTGTACACCCAGAATGGTGTAAAACCAGACCCTAAAAAGGTTGAAGATATTCATGACATGCCAACACCAGCTACAAAGAAGGAACTGCAACAATTCTTAGGTGCTGTCAATTTCCTAGCACAATTCATACCAAATTTGTCAGCTGCTGCAGAACCTTTGCGATCTCTACTACAGAATGAAACTCCGTATGAATGGTCAGAAGACTACCAACACATATTCAACCACTTGAAGACCCTCATAGCATCTGATGCATGCTTGAAATACTATGACATGCAAGCACCCACTTTTCTCATGGTTGATTCCAGTCTGAAAGGCCTAGGAGCAGCACTTTTTGCAACCAGACAAAAATCCTGAAGGACACTATGCCAAAGAACTTCGTCCTGTAGCTTACGCAAGCAAATCATTAAGTTCTGGCGAAAAGAAACTTGCAAACATTGAAAGAGAAATGCTAGCTGTACGTTTTGGAATCAAACGCTTCCACACATTTCTTTTCAACCGCCCATTTACAATTCTCTCAGATCATAAGCCACTTGAGATGATTCATAAAAAAAACCAATAGCTTCAGCACCACCACGACTACAAGCTCTGTTATTGGAAACACAAGGTTATGATTTTAATATTCAGTATATCCCAGGAGAGGATATAGGTCTTGCAGATGCTCTCAGCAGATTACCAAACCCCAACAAGACAGCAGATCTTACCCCAAACATCAAAGTTGATTTTGTCAAGTTTAGCGATAATCGGCTTGAACACATCAGAGAAGACACAATGAGAGATCCTATCCTTAACTCTCTCAAAGAACTGATATACCATGGATGGCCAAGCTCTATCAGGGAAGTTCCAACACACATCCGTCCATACTACTCGATGAGGGACGAGTTAAGCATCGAAGATGGTCTGATCCTTAAAGGAGATCGCATTGTTGTACCAGAAACACAACGCGATATCATCCTTAAACAGCTCCATAATAGTCACCTTGGTATTGTGAAGACACAACTGAGAGCAAAGAAAGATGTTTACTGGCCACAGATAAACAAGGACATAGAAACACTATGTAAAAACTGTTCAATTTGCCAAGAACATGCAAATAGGCAGTGCAGAGAACCTCTCATACCATCAGACATACCATTGAGCCCTTGGAGCATTATAGGAACTGATATTTTCTCAATCGACAATAATGACTATCTTATTATTGCTGATTACTACAGCAAATTTCCCATCATTGAGAAACTTCCACAACCCTCACCATCAGCTGTTATTGCAGACATTACAAAGAAGTATTGCAGCATGTTTGGCATCCCAGATGAAATTAGATCAGACAACGGTCCACATTTCTCAGGTCAAGCATACAGAAACTTCACTAAGGACTGGAAGATCAAACACACAACATCATCACCTAGATACCCTAAATCTAATGGTTTCATTGAGAGACAGATACAAACTATCAAGTCAATCATGAAGAAAACAAGAACAGAGGATGTACACCTAGCACTTTTGAGATGGAGAACAACACCGGTAGACAGTAAGATCGACAGTCCAGCAGAACTTATGTTTGATAGAAGAATTAAAGACCTCCTACCATCTAAGGTCCACTTCCGTCCACAACATAGAGACAGCACATATGATCAATTTCAGCATCGTCAGCAAGTTCAGAAATCCAACTATGACAAATGTGCTAAAGACTTACCACCATTATATCCTGGTCAGCATGTGACTACCTACAACCACAACAATGACACATGGTCAAAAGCAACAATCATTTCCAGAAACCCTGAACCCAGGAGCTATACTTTAAGACCAGACAGCAGCAGCAACCTCCTGAGGCGAAACAGAGTGGACATAAGAGAAATCCCACAGAATACAACAGAACAGAGAATTCCCATGCTTTCAACAGACAATGCAGTAACTCCAGACTTTGGTGCCCCACAAAACCAACAAGCGCCAAGGCCGAAATCACAACCAACTCAAGCTAAACCAGGGACTTCCGCAGAACCACCAGCACTTTACACCACTCGTTCTGGCCGTACAGTGACACCTCCCAGCCGATACAGACAGTGACATATATATACTCACACTGAGCATTACACATACTTATCCTTTCTCACATGAAACATTTCGTTGGAAATGTTTACACACATTTTTTTTTCAAAAAAGGGGGGATGTAATATGAATACATTAAAGTACGAACCACACATTGTAATATAATGCGAATCTTGACATGTACGATATTCTGTAAATAAACATGGCTACGAATTGAACATGCTTTTACTGAGTCCCTTCTGAAACGTGTGTGCTTGTGTAGATGACGAGGTAATGCTTATATACATACATCATAACATTACACCAGCCGGATGTATCGGCAAATATGCTTTTGTCAGCGAACAAAAATCATACTGGAACAAACAAAAGATCAAATAACTCATAGAATTGGAAACAATTTCGAACGGACGTAAGTGACCAAAAAAAAAAAATAATAATAATAATAATAAAATAAACCAAATTAAATAAATTGTTATGTATGTAAATGTACATGAGAAAATGTAAATTGTGATTTTTACATACTTCTATTAATTGTGAAGTTAAATTTCACCGTTTTCTGTAAATTACAATAACGATTGTGTCGTTTTTTTCATTGCAGCTGACTTCGACCTTTTAAGTTTAGATCGGTCGGAGTGGCTCAGAGGTATGGAGTCCGCCACGTATTCAAGAGGTATCGGGTTCGAATCCCAGTTGAGGGATTATAATTTATTGAAATATATTTTTCAGAAACAGTGGTCCTAATTACGTCATACTCCCCCCTGGTCCCATGGGTAGTGAGATCGGATGCCTAGCCTTCTCGGATAAGGGCGAAAAAATAGGAGGTCCCGTGTGCAAGTTGTGCACGTTAAAAATCCCACGGCAGTTGGAAATCGTAAAGAGTAGGCTTATCAGGCCGCTGCCCTGACAAAATTAAAAAAATTAGGAAACCTACCCACCACAAAAATATTTATAGAATGTGTGATTCCTATACATTATATACACACATTGGGATTCTCGACGGTGCTACGGAGTTCACGCACTGCGCTGAGATTGTCCTTGTGTGATCTAAGGGAAGAGTTCGGAGCGTTGTCCGTGTGCAATGAAGATAGTCCTTAAAAACCAAACCAAAGTTTAGATCGAAAATTAACATAAACATTGTTCCAGGAGCAAGTAAACCGCCAACTCATGACGGTAAATAACTATGGTGTGGTCGTTCTGCTGAACGTCCTGATGACGGCAGTAATTTCTTCTGTGGTTATTTTATTTTATTTACATTCCATTTTAACTTCACTGGATCTTTGTATAGGCACGTTTATCATGACATATGGTCAATGGTCAATGCACCATGAAAAACAATGAAAACCCGTCATGCCCTTTTAATGGTTATTCAATCCATCTTACACGGTGCAATGCACACCGTAATTATTCGAAAATGTACTCTTGAAAAAAAAAGTCCTGTGTGCTCTTTTTTAATGTGTGTTCAATTTAGTTTTCACTGTGCATTGCTCATCTGTTCCGTAATTTACGAAAAAGAAGACGGGGTTATTTCATTGTTCGTTATCGGAAGTCTCACTTAGACAATTAGCAATATGGGGATTGATCATCGAGTCGATTTTTTGTTATTTTGCATCTGACAAACCTTTCTCCGCGTGTTCCCGGGGTCTCTATTTAGACAAAGAATATACATGAGTACTGTTGTCTCATGTACGAGTAATTTGTAAGAGGTGTCATAACACTGGCACGACACACTTGAATTGCCACGTAAACTAGTGTTTTTATGATAAATTATGAATTTCCCAACATAAAATCTGTTATAACTTTATAGTTAATGTCCAGAACAGGATATTTCTTTTGGGGTTTGAACTGAAACTATAAATACACGTAATTATGGAAGGGGGGGGGGGGGGTGGGGGGGCCGGGGGCGGTTGTCAATTGACGAAATCAGTTATGCACTTTTTATAACTTTCGTTCTCTCCGGCAGTATCACTACATTTCTTCATTTTCCTCACCTCATAGTCGCGCCTCTTAGAGTTGTTAACCTCTGTTCACACTGCAATAATGTTATTTCACGGCTGAATTGACTATCTTGAGGATTAATTGTAATCACTTACGTGGTCTAGCCACCTTGAATGCAGAAGGTAAACGTGAAAAGTAATAATGACTTTGTCATAACTCATTTCCGGCCCAGACCGAGAAATAACCTGGAATTCGTGGTTATCAAATTGCCTTCCGACACCTTGGGCGGAAAGAACACTAGATTGCCAGGTGTGTCGTCGAATAATGTTTGTGCGCCGTGCTGTATTAGCAATTATCTATCTCGTGAACGATTGGAGTACGCGGTTGATAATCGGCTTATCTCTTTAGCCCAGACATTTTCTGATTAATTAATACAGATAAAATACGTCTGAGGAGATATTATGAGCAAGGCAATCAATGAGGTACATTTCTTAATAATTTCCTAGCAATTATCTATCTCGTGAACGATTGGAGTACGCTGTTGATAATCGGCTTATCTCTTTAGCCCAGACATTTTCTGATTAATTAATACAGATAAAATACGTCTGAGGAGATATTATGAGGAAGGCAATCAGTTAGGTGACAGATGTGTTCGCCCGTCTTAATAATACCGACGGAAGTAAACATGTCAGTTTGAGAGATAGGTCATGTGTTTAAAATTTAAAATTTTTTAAAACACGAAAGGGAAAAGGAGGGGGGGGGGGGAAGAGAGAATTAACGATCTAACACCCCGACCCACATAGTTCTAAAGAGATTGGATTGGTTTAATTTGTGACACGGAATACATTGGATTTCATTGGCAAATTCGTCGAAATTACCATATGGGACTTTGAGCGAAAATTGAGATTTATAATCTAACAATTTGAGACTTAGACACACTGCAACATTCAACAGCATTCAGCGTCAGAGCGACAACAGAAGACACCAACGTCCTTCTCAGGACGCCACTACTCGAGAAAAGATCGCATTATCGTCAAAATGACCCGAAATAAACCACAAGCCAAAAAGCGGAAGGTTTACACCAGCCCACCAGCGCAGAACAGTCAGGGGAATAACAAAGCCACAAGCAACAAAGACAGACAGCCAGAGAGCAAGACTGCCCCAAGTACTCGTGCCGGGACCGATCCTTCTCCAACTCTTGACACGACGAAGGAGTTAGCTGAGACGTGTATCGACTCGACTGAGAGCCTGAGTGGCCCGACTCCTTGCGAGGCAGAGGAGATAGCAGATGCAAACGTCCCTGGCCTAGATGATGAAGACCCAGAATATGACTACATGATGAGAGCGTTAGAGCAGATAGAACAGATGTCACAAGATGAAGACAAGATGAAAGCATTAGAACTGATAAGTCAGATGTTGGAAAGAAGAGAGAAAAGAAGACAGGAGCCTAAAGCCGAGGGACCACCACCACACGTACCCGAATCGTCAGCAGAAACCCTGAAGACACCACCACACGATGCCGAGTTGACAGCTGTGGCTACCCCAGGGAAGATGCTCCAAAAACCGAAAACAACAAAAGCACCATCAAAGCCTGATTCTAGTCCTGACCGGGACCGGAGAAAGAAAGAGACAACAGAGACTAGCAAAAACGGCGACACAGATGCAATAGAGAGGATCGTTAAGATCACACAGATGTTGGGAAGCGAGGCCTCACTCAGGGCCCTACCAGATGACAAAGTGATCTGCATCCTCGAGACAATAACTGGCAGGAGAGTCATAGCTAAAGTAAGGAGGCACGAAAAGGGAGTCGTGCTTTCGCTCAACAGCACGGATAAGACAACTTCCCTGATGACAGAACTGGAGGCCGGGCCGAAAGAATTCATGCTGCCTCACCAGATTATAAGTAGTGATGGAGACCAGCAAGACAACAAAGAAGTTGGTGCTAAGAGGGGTGGATACAAGATGGTCCGTTAGTGAAGTCCAGGACTGCCTACAGACTGAAAACACAGGTGCCCAGGTCATACAGGTCGAGAGGTTAAGGACATGGAATGGAAAAGATACCAATCTGGTGGTAGTTACTATTGAAGGAGTGACAAGACCTGAAAGACTGACATTCAAAGAGACATCAAAGAGAACAGAGGCATATATCCCTCCGGTGATGCAGTGCTCCAACTGCCAGCAGTTCTCGCACACAAAGAAAACGTGCAGGAGAGATGCAGTCTGTCGATATTGTGCGGGTGGCTACCTATATCGCGACTGCCCCAAGGCGAAGGAGGACCCCCAGCTACAAAGCAATAAACTCAAACCGCACCTGTGCAAACTGCCTCGGAAACCACGGGGCTAGATACCGAGGCTGCCCGATGTTCCAGGAAACAAAGAGCATCCTGAAGGAAGCGGTCTCCAAAAACATCCCCTTCAAGGAGGCAAAACACAGAGTTGCTGCGGATGTTGCTGAAAAACAACGCACGATTGACAGACGACAGTTACACCAGCTGACCGCTGAAGTCAAACAATTGAAAACAAAACTCCAGGTCGAAAACAGAAGCAAGCAGGCTCCCGAAGACGAAAAGGACAACGGTGAAGACGTAATAGATATACAGAACATCAGAGAAATGATGAAAGACATGAAAAGCATTAAGCAGCAAATAGAAGCAGATGTAAAGAGGCTGACAGAACTGACGGAAGAAAACTCTAAAATCCTCAAGAGAATCGAAACAGAGCGAAGAGCCATTGAGGAAATGACATCAAACACAAGAGCGACCAAAACAAACGAGCAATCAGACGAAGAAGTCATCGAAGAAACACTTGAAAAACTTCTACCAGCAATAATAGAAAAAGCACTACTACAGATACAGGAAAGCAGGAAGACAAGAGAAACAGAAACTAGGAAAGCAAAAACTAACCAAACGACACAAGCCAGATAGGAAGGCAGGAAATGAACACCATGAACACGCCACAACAGACAAGCAACGGAGAGACAACCAGACAGTCAGCTAGCGGTCCTTTTTAGGACCAGTCCTTTTCAGGACTAGGAAAGTGATACCAGCGAAGATATCAACACACTATATACCCCAATATAACCGTTTGTAACCCTTCAATAGGTTTTGGTTGAACAGGGTATTACAGCAACATAGTAGACGAAAACAACAACATTAGACACATTGCACTGCTAAACCCCAAAGTAGCAACTCCTGAGAGCGAGCCAGAAGAGAATAATAATTAGATTCCATACGAAAGGACCAGGACAGAGTATTTGGGCAACTTTGAAACTTACAAGTAAACCCACAATTTTAAATACAAAGACTGGAGACTTAAGGAATGAGAATCAAGTCATAAGAGGGATTCTAAAACAACCACAGACCCAGTATTCGAAGCATCTGTTTCCATTCTAACTGTGCCAGGAGAGTGAGTTCCCAAATGTTACTTTGAGGTAAGTGTAAACATTTATTTTATCATTGAAATTGACATGTCTGTACTTGCTAAGTGGTTATACAAGTCATAGGAGGCTGGCAACCTCAACATATGAAAATAGTATGTTCATAAACCACTACAGCAAGTGATGGTGTTGGTTTTACGCTAGTTCATACAGAAAAGCAAAAGTAGCAGCAACCCCAGACTCCGAATGGAGCAGTGATGAGTGGTGATTACATCACATGTGCCTAAAGTGAATAGTATCATTTTGTGAGATATATGTACTTGTTAATTGTAATTCAGACACGCCATTGCCCTCGCGGAGTCCAGACACATTTTCCCCATTAAAGTAACCAGAAGAATAACGGTGACTTCTAATCATATTCCCTGAGTTATACTGTCTATACTCAGGAAGAATAATTATTCAGAGAGGCTAACATTGGTGGTTGGACAGCGAGACAATGCACCTGTTAATATGCAGCCCACAAGTGAACTTAGCAGAGGCATTTGTTCTGTTTATTTTGTCTAAAGTTCGTGGTTCGAAGCTGCAAGACTAAAGTTTCTACGCTACTAGTTGTGAGTCAAGAGCAGGGATTCAACACTAACCATCTACTTTCGATACATGGGCCTTCATCACAAAAGAATTGACGAAACCACGGCTGCAGGAGTCACTTAGACCAGCTAATTTCTTATTAAAGGAAACAGCAAAACGACATTTGTTTTTAATAAATCCGCATCCCAGGCTCAGTGAAAACATTTTTTATATACATCTACAATTCACCAAAAATTTATATATATATATATATATATATATATATATATATATATATATATATATATATATATATATATATATATATAATATATATATATATATACATATATATATATATATATATATATATATATATATATATATATATATATATATATATATATATATATATATATATATATATATATATACATATATATATATGTGTGTGTGTGCCTCAGAACGTACCATACAAATTAGAAAAGTAACGACAGAGTGATTAGTAAGGAACAAACTAAATGAAGAGGAGAAGAAAGTCAACTACTAATATTGGATGTGAAAATTATGAAGCCACTTTGTGTTATTAGTCCTGCATAAAACCGAGTCTGCACACTAAGTTTTTTTGCGTCTAATAAAAAACAAGCTAGAAAGCTTACGTTCATATAGCAGAATTTGCAAGACAAGACATCACAAACTTCCTACGTTACAAGGAAATATATCCACACCCACGTTGAACATGTCAGTGGCGCCAGCATTTTTTATTTGTCCATTTTTCAAGTTCATTCACGTGCCAGTTTATTGATCTATATGTCAAGATCAATTCACTCAAAAGCTTATTGCCTGAACCAAGTTCAGACACTCGAGTCAATGCATGAAATAAATATTAATCTACTCAAAATTTGTTTTGCACAACGTACATCCATTATAGGTATTGATGGAAAAGATATAAGAATACTCAGTAACATTTATTGGGAGCAAACTGCCACAGTAAGATCGGGAAGGAATTATTCACCATACATAGACATAAAAAGAGGTGTCAGACAAGGTTGTGTGCTGTCTCCCTGCCTATTTAATTTATACATCGAAAAAATTTTCAAATAGATACAGGAAATACCAGGACTGAACATCAGTGGAAGGTCAATAAACAACCTTAGATATGCAGATGATACCGTGTTGTTAGCTAAAAGCGAACAGGAGTTACAAGAACTAGTGAAGCAAGTGAACAGTATAAGTCATGAATATGGACTCGACATTAATATTGAGAAAACAAAAACTATGATAATTAGCAAAACAGACGATAAACCCACATTAAAGATAAGCGTAAATGGGAAAATCCTGGAACGAGTCAAGAACTACGTATATCTTGGTCATATAATAACAGAAGATGGCAGATGTGAAACAGAAATCAAGAAGAGAATAGGAATGGCCAAAGCTACATTCAACAACATGAAACATATACTGACATCCAAACAGTTATCTCACAAATTAAAACTGAGAATCATAAAGTGTTATATATGTTTCTGCATTTCTGTATGGTGCAGAAACATGGACGATGAATAAGCATTTGGAAGAAAGAATTGAGGCTCTTGAAATGTGGATATATAGAAGAATGGGGCGTATCTCATGGAAAGAGATGAAAACAAATAAGGAGGTCCTAGAAAATCTAGGTATGAAAAGAGAACTAATGAGGGAGGTCAAAGTTCGGCAGCTAAAATACTTTGGCCACATAAAAAGGCATAACACCTTGCAGAAGACCATAACAGAAGGGAGAGTTGAAGGCAAACGTGCAAGGGGAAGACAGCGATATAAGTGGGAAGATAACATCAAGAGATGGACAGGAAAGAATCTATCAGAGTGCACCACCAAGACAAGAGATAGAAGACGTTGGAGATCCATTACAGCCAACCTTCGTTGTGGAGATGGCAACTGATGATGATGATGACATCCATTCAATCCCGATTTATTGAACGAAGCCCAATTCAACCAGAAGATCATTTATTGAAGAATTCAAACCTACTGAGTGCTATAATCAAAACCAGACAGTAGTCCAATTTATGAGTCAACTATGAACAGTTCACCTACGCTAGAACAATTTCAAATCGTTGATGGACAATACATCTGACAGGTTTTCTCAACTACCATACGTGCAATATTTACAGCAGTAATTACGTATCTTTGAGATAACCAACACTGTGAGGAAGACTTCTATATTGAACAGTATGTGCCCACCATTGTACAGTCATACAGTGGATGCAATTTTGAAGGATTAAGGGCTCTGTAGATTATTGTCATCAGTGTAGTAACACTTAGCCTGTCTCGTCACTATATTATTCTTTAGATAGTTTACTACTAATAATAATAATTTTTAATTAAATACATTTTTATACTTCATGTGTGAATTATCTTCTATAATCATCCTTTTTACCCCCTATTACCCCTATATGGGTATAGATTTAACAAATAAACATATAGCCTTGATGATCGTTACTCCTTAGTGATTAGTTAGTATCACTCTTTATGTCTGTTTCAGGTAATTACATATAGGCCAAATCCTTCATTTGGGAGGTTGGTTGTTCTTTTCTTTGTTGGGATAAAAGGTATATAAGTTAATGTCGCAGGGATACACAATTAACTCGTCCTGATTTATTAGATATCACTATTTAGTGGAGAGCATTCGCCTTCCCTTCTTCTCGTGCTTCGAAAAGATCTCTTCTTAGCGAGCCGATTTCTGAAGACCTTATTGATAATATTCCATAGGCCATACCCATCTATACACAAAAAATACATTTACGTGCGACAATAAATTAAAACAGTGTAAATATCTCGACTCTATCATAACTTAAAACAAGGAAAACAGTGTAAGTGCCATAACTTAAAACAGTGTAGCTATCTTAAATCTGCCCAGACATCAAGTGACTGATGTCTAACTGAAATCAAGACAGTATGTACTTTGTAAAGATAAAGCAAACTTTGTACAGCTTGAAAGAGATTCTTACCAACAAAAGATTATCATTGACAGTAATAAAGAGGATGTAGCGGTGCTACTTGCATCACACATTGATTTATACATGTGATATCTGGAGAGTAAGCAAACATAAAGAACATAAATTGATGGCAATAGAGATGTTTTTTTAAGATGGGTGGAGCAACTACATATATCTTTGACTGCCAGAAAACTAAATAAGAAAGTCTTCAAACGAACAGACGAAAGTCGTTAATTAATCAAAATGATATGACACAGGAAGAAGAAGTTCAATGGAACTTCATGAAAAGACAACAATTCAAGAATCTGGTCTAAACGGGTAGATTCAATTGAAAAAAGAAGAAAAACTTTGACAGTATAAAACATGACATAGGAAGAGATTGAAAATACAACTGACTCACAACGCTAGAGATCGCAGGAAATATAGAAATATGGTGGCCAATGCTTGAGAAGGTGAGAAGGTCGGCACAGTATATATATAATATATGTATATATTAGTGATGTGCTTACCATAACAGATATCCAAAGAGTTTAGAATCGTCAGCATGAGAACTAAACCAGAAGTCTTCATTTTCATCATGAAATGACCCTACGCTGTATTTCATTCAGCAGATCAGATACTGGAGCTGTCTGTAATTTTTAACTTAACAATGAGCACATAAAACAGAAACATTCTATCTTCCAAGTCTGAAGAAGCTTCCCTAGTTTAGCAGATTTCGACGCACTGACTCACTTCCTTGTGTGAGCTTTTGATTACATCTGTGAACTTTAATCTCTAGGTGCGTTACTGTAGGCAAACATTGGTTCAGTCTAGTTAGGCCTACCAGTTTTACTTATGTTATCATCATCATTATAGTCGTCGACGTCGTCGTCATCATCAGCACCATCATCATCATTATCATCATCATCGTCGTCAACCTCATCATCACCTTTCACCTCACCAAAGAGCACAGGTCTTCAATAAAATTCATGCCTAAACCTCCCTGTTCTGTTCAAGATATTTTTAATTTTTCTTGACCTCTATCATGCCTGTCTCAAGTTCTCTTCGCGTGTGCTGCTTTTTTGGGTCACCCTCCTCCTCTCTTTCCCCGGGAATGTTAGAATAAGGCTTGAACATGTTATCAATAGGTTTCCTGAGTGTGTGATCTATCCAAAGTCCGCGTCTTCCTCTCGCATCTTGTTACTCTGGCACATGTCTGGTGGTTGCCATCATTTCAATATTGGTGATTCTGTCATACCAGTTGAAATAAGTCAGCTTTGGTTAAATTGTCTACGTTATTCTGAATTTTTGTGTGTAAATGTAACGTGTCCTCAAAATGGGATGGTAGGCCCTATGCCCAATACTTCTTAGTAGCTTCCTTTGAAACGTGGTGGGTTACATCTGCTTCAAAGATGACTAACATATGTGGAACAGTGAAAATGCACATGGTCGACACCAGTAACATTCGTGGAAAAGCTCTAAGGAGATTCTCATAGCCTCAAACTGACTACTGCTTTCTATAGAAATCTAAGACAAATTTGATAACTCCAGAATGTTTTATCGTCAGAGAAGCAGAAACAGATCAGTTGCCGTCTCCACGACGAAGGTCGGCTGCAATGGATCTCAAACGTCTTCTGTATCTTGTCTTGATGGTACACACGAACAGACTATTTCTTGTCCATCTCTTGATGTTATCCTTCGACTTTTAGCGCTGTCTTCCTCTTGCGAGTTTGGCTTCAACTCTTCTTTCCAGTGTCGTTTTCAGAAAGGTATTATGTCTTTTATTTGACCAAAATATTGTATCTGTCTGTCTTTGATCTAATTCATTATTTCCCTTTTCATTTCTAGCTTTTTAGGGTCTCTTTATTTGTTTTCTTTTTTTTCCATGAGATGCGTCCATTCTACTGTGCATCCACGCATCAGGGGACTCAATTGTTTCTTCTAACTGCTTAACTCTTTCAGTCCCAAGCAAAAAGGTGGGTTTGGCCCAAACAAAAATGGCCATACCAGTATGTTTTTATTTTTTTTGTTTGGAAATAATTTTTTTAAAATGTTCATATTCATAAATAACAAAAGTCCATAATGGATGGCTATACTTTAAGAAGATAGCGTTTTTGAGTTGTCAAAATTAGAAAACAGCCCTAGAAAGGATCAAGAGATACGAAAGCCAGTATACTGGCTCTTGGGCCAAATGGGTCTAACGGGAAGTACAGTATACTGGCTCTTGGGGCTTAAAGAGTTAAGCATATACTAGAGACAAATATTTGATGGACAGACAAAATTACATCTGGTCCCCTTCTCTTTATCTAGCTCACGTGTGACTCCACCAGCACGCTTGTGTACGGTACAGGTCACTTCCAGGACAACAGTCCTGGCTGCCTGGCTAAACTACACGAGTGAAGTATGAAAAATCCTACTTAGTAATAGCAAGTCCATCCCTTGTACACAAAGACTGAGATGGTGAGTGAGGAATAAGAAAATGAAAAGATCATCAGCTCCCAAAAAAGAAACAATAAAGTGTGAGGCACACTATACGGATATTGGGGTATAGAAACAGATACCGACTGGCCACCTGGAAGAAATTGGGGTTCACCATGTGTTTGGTTTGGTTTTATAGACTTTCTTCATTGCACACGGACAACGAACGAACGAACGAACGAACGAACGAACGAACTTTATTTTCAAAGGGTTAAGAATTGGGCACGCAGGCCCGTCTGACATTCTGCCCTTCCTCTCTCTCTCATCATGTATACTAATATCCTTTCATCCTCACATTTACTTTAAGCATTATTAAGGCATTTATCATTATAAAAGTAATATTACATTTGCAATAATCATCATAATTAAAGTGTTTTTAAAATAAAATAAAATAATTATTAAAAAAATAAAAAAAATTAAAAAATTAGTAATAATGAATTTGAAAAATAAATAAATAAATAAAAAATAAATTAATTAAAAAAAAAAAAAAAAAAAAAAAAATCGAATTCTTCGTACTGTAAAGGAGTGATTTGAGACATATTCAGAGGTATGTTATGAGAACTTGTAAAATGTTCATACGGTGTTCAACTGAATGACTCAGGGACTTTTTTTTTTTTTTCATCAAGATGAGGTGGGTAGACAGTTACTTTCCATTTTCCTTTCCATTTCCTTTGCGTCCCAAACTCAAGACCAGAATCAGACTAGGTAGATAGTTAGATAGACATATACGAAAGCAATTAATTTGCCAAGGGTTGAAAATTGGACACAGTCCCCTCTTGCATTCTTCCATCCTCTTGCTCATCTTTTATTACTGTTACTCAACATTCTCCAGCGTACTGAAAGTATTAATTTAAGGACAGTGCAACATTACAAGGAAGTATAACAGCATACATTAACAGTACCTGATCATAAAATTAAGAATATAAGTTATTAAGAATATAATATTAAGAATAAGTATATTGTAATGAAAACTAGATCATCAGAGCCTCCATACAGTATATTAGATAAAAGTACAACACAATCAGTTAGGGTGGCATATAATCAGCACTCATAAAGTATTTGAACAGTATACGATTGTATGAGTAAGGACTGTGCGTGTTTTTCAGGTCATTGGGAAGATTGTTCCAAAGATGAGCAGCTGAGTAAGCCAAACTAGTTTTAAATAGGTCAAGCCTGGGCTTGGGTACCTGTAATTTATTTAAGCGCTGACTACGTCTGTCATTGTATTTTAAAAGCGGCCAAAGATACTTTGGAGCATTCTGTGACAGGATTTTGTGAATAAATGTCCCTTTGTTAAAGAGGAAGCGCTTCCTGAGGGGTAATATTTGAAGATAATTATATAAATCTATACAATGTGATTGGTGTTTATCAGCAACAAGGCGCATTGCGCGTTTTTGAAGCGAGTGGAGCCTTCTTGTGTTGGAGACAGAACAACCATCCCAGATTGTGGAACAATAGTCTAGATGCGTTTGTATATGAGATATGTAGAACATTTTCCTTGCCTCTTCATCCAGGAAATGTTTAATTTTGGCTAATTGGTAAACTTTTTTGTGCTGTTTGCTTTGTGAGTGCATGTACATGTGAGTTCCAACTTAGGTGTTGGTCAACAGTGATACCTAGAGTTCTGTGTTCATTTACGTTTTCAATTAGTGATGTTCCAATGAAGAGCTGAAGTGTTGTTTTCTGCAAGTTTTGTAGTTTTTGTCTGGTTGATATTAACATACATTTTGTTTTACTAATATTTATTTGCATGCGATTCTTGTTGCTCCACGTAATAAGATTATGTGTATCGTTTTGTAAAGATTGTTCTAGTGTGGTGCAACATTTATCACTAGTATAGACAGTACAGTCATCGGCAAAAAGGTCACATGATGAGTGTTTGAAATATAGAGGAAGATCATTAATGTATACGGTAAATAGAAGAGGGCCGAGAATAGAGCCCTGAGGAACACCTGTATGGACAACGGTTGGGTTCGACAAGGAATTATTGTAAGAGACTATTTGTTGTCTGTCTGACAGGAACAATTTAATTAACTTTACCAGCTTAATATTTACTTTCATTGTTTCTAATTTTCTGATTAAAATAAAGTGATCTATCATATCAAATGCTTTTTTTGAAGTCTACAAATATTGCTCCACATATATTATCGTTATTGATGTTTAGGTGCCAATTGTCTATCATCTTTGTTAAGGCTGTGTGGCATGAATGCTTTGGTCTAAACCCCGACTGACTGTCGATTAGCAGGTCGTTATCTACTAGGTGTTGTAGTGTTGTTTTGTGGATGTGTTTTTCCAGTGGTTTTGACAGCGACGATATAAGAGAAATGGGCCTATAGTTACTAAGATTACTACTATCAGATGAACCTGGTTTGAGAAGTGGGTATACTTTAGCGCGTTTAAAAGCGGATGGAAAGTAACTCCTTGCGATACATTGATTATATATGTATGTCAGTGAATCACTAATAGCTGGTGCGGCAAATCGCAGTATTCGATTACTGATTCCATCAAGTCCCGATGAGTTATTATCTTTAAGGCCAGTAATATAGTTGTAAACTTCGTTAACTGTTATAAAAGGGATGTCGGGTGGAATTGTGTTAGTACATTTGTTCTCGCAGAACGTTGATAATTTGCTTAAGTCACAAGGGGGAGACGGAATGGTGGATTTTATATTGTTGATGTCTGCCTGAAAATGATTGCTGAAGTCAGTACAAGTAAGTGGCGTATTGGGAGTATGTGGGTCTGGAAAATTTCGTTGGTTCACTAAAGTGTTGATTGCCTTCCATATCTCTTTACTGTTTGTTTTACTCTGAACTAAATTTCTAAAGTAGTTTTTCTTTTCTCTGCGAATTAAGTATTGTACTTTATTTCTTATTGTCCGATTTGTAGTGATATCCTTATTTTTATGCGCTCTATCTCTTTGCCTCATAGCGTCAAGAACTTCTTGTGTGATCCATGGAGATAGAATCCTAATGTGTATATAAGAATCATACATTATATAAATATTTTTGTGCTGGGTAGGTTTCTAATTTTTAAATTTTGCCAGTGCCGCGGCAAAATTGGCTTATTCTTTATGATTTCCAACTGCCGTGGGATTTTTAACATGCGCAACTCCCACACAAGGCCTCCTATTTTTTTCACCCTTAACCGAGAAGGCTAGGCATCCGGTCTCACTACCCAGGAGACCAAAAGGGAGTATGACATCATTAGACTACTGGCTCTGAAAAATAGTTTCATTCATTGTATTCCTTGTACTGGGAATCGAACCCGTTGCCTCCAGAATTCGAGACGGAAGCCACACCTCTTATCCACTCCTACCCCCAAACACCATGTTTTTATTTTAAAGAATGTTATGGATTTACAACACAAAGACAAGAACAGCTGTGAAGACAGCACTTGATCATCAGGGGAGAAATCTGCTGTACAAAAGAACAGGGAACAGGTTTCCTCTCTAAAGCTTAGGGAAGTCCCTGATGACGAATAGTTCCATGCAGAAATTAGAGAGAAATATTTGAAGACACTAAGTTATCCTAAAGCAACTAACATCATCTGGTTTCGTTACAGTTAATGAGTGCTTGCAACACACAAATCTTACACCAAGATCCATCCTTTATAATTGTTGCTGTGACCGCCAGATCACCGACAAATACCTTTTTAAAATAATCCGACGTCGTCTTCTAACTGGATCAAACCTCTCACATGATAATGAAACATTTTTTGGGGGGAGGAATCCGCTTGCCTGTATGTTCGAGTGAAGTACTGTAATTATTTAATTTAAATTTATTTCAATTATTTATGTGTTTAGGTAGTGACGCCTAAAGGTTATGTCCTATAGTTTATTATTTCTCCAAAAATGTTTCCCCATATCTCTTCTTGAACATTTCTCAGACGTATATTTAAGTAGCTCTTGATTATTTCAAAGAATTGAAACTCTCAAAGAGTTCTTCATGGCTTTTTGCACTCTTCATGAGTTTTGTTTTGTTTTGTTTTGTTTTGTTTTAATGAGTTGTAAATCTATCCCAACACTGACGTATCCCATAAAATTCCCAGGGGCTGACAACCTTATGACGAAACATAAACTGATGCAGAAACCATCCTTATAAGATTGCGGGATTTTGACATAAGGCTTCCTGCAAGGGGGATAGTTGTAGTGGTGATTTCGTGCACCTTGAAGAGGACAAATGAAATGTACTTATGTGGATCTCAGGCGAGGATAACAATACATAATCACTCTACTCTGCATAGTCTGGTCATTAGTTTAAGAATCGTGAACAATTTTAATAATCGTGAACATTTTCCATGCTAAATAAAAACTGTATCGCTGTTGGGAGTTAGAAAATGCAGTTAGTTTGAATGCCCAGAACGCCGCTTCGCTACCCCAGCCCACTAGACACTCTTCTTCTCTTCCACTCTTCTGGTCAAACAATTATTTGCCAGTTTTCCAGACACACGTCTGCGCTCACACCGATTTGGTGTTTTCAAACACACAGACGACGTAGATACAAACTATATTAAACGAATAGGGAATGTTTGGGCTTTTGGGTATTCCAACACAGTCCGATTTAAGTTTATGATGTTTATTAATCTAAAAGATCAAATCACAAAAAAACAATATCAAGTGTTACATAAAAATTATCATAAGTACACAAATGCAAATAACAAGTTTGGAAGGGGTGAAGAAGATTGGTATCGACTAAGCCCTTCCCGCTTATTAGACAAAGATAACCCCAGTCCAGAGATAGATAATATCAGGAACACGGGTACGTTAACCTAACAGTGAAGTTAATTACTCTGAAAGAGGTGTTACAAAGTTAGTTATGGTGGTAGACAAAAATTACTGATATCCCAATGGTGTCTTCCCTTTACTAAGCAAAGAAAAAAGGGAAAGGGGGGGGGATGAAACAGAGTTAACAAATTATCCCACTAAAGGAACAATGCCGGGTATACAGAAAACGTATTACCCGGTAGGCAAGTTAACAAATGGTTTGTTGCAAAAAAATTAAATCTCCTGTCATTCATACACACTGTGCGGATCCACACTTATATACACCACACACTTACCGAGTTGCAGCATCAGTCACTCCATAGAATGATAAACACAATAATTAACTCTTGACGTATGACAACTGTCTAGTCCTTCTATGTCCCGCCCCAGATAATGCGAGGATTCACTGAGAGCAAATATTCCCGCTTATCGCCGGACTTGAAGTTCTAAGAGTTCTTGTGTTATATTATAAAGAAACGAGTCTATGGGATGGCACTGACGCAGTTCGACATAGGGGTGAAAAATGAGGTGATGGTATAATCCTTCACTGCGTGATGATAGCAGCTGACCGGTAAAGTTTTTTTTAATCCAGTGAGGAAAAACTCTGCTCGGTCAGTCAGGTAAATCGGTAATCTCTCACAATAGAGCAGTATATAAACTATCGCTACTGGCACTGTTCATCTTCCAGTTTATCTTACAGATTGTAAGTTAAAGTTGATGATAATAATCAAATGATCTTGGGTAGGCTTTCCTTCATGTAATTATGATAGCTAGGCCGTACCGGACCACCACAAGATTTACTTTAAAAAAAATGTCTCATCAAACTGTCTGGAAGTTTAAGAACCGAGTATGGAAACTCTGAAAGATTTCGTTATTGCTGGGATTGCAAAAGGTGATCAATCTAGAGAAAAAGATAGAAAACCCATAACAACATAATCATACTTTAAAACAAATAATCTTCTAAGCGCGCGATAAATTTCCCGTTAAGCCTATTATACACTCGAGTATTTAATTATGTATTTAATAAACACTGCGCGAGTTCTAGTGGTTAAATCACACATCTATAAATATAGGACTTAACTAAATTTATTAATTATAAATTCCTTCGCGACTTTAAAAGTTAATTTAAGCATCTATTATCTTTTGAAATAATATAATAGATAGATCATTATATTTACAACTGGAACTATTGAGGCGGTTTAATTTAATAGATTTAAATTAACACAAAATCCATTGAAATATAATGAATGAACTCGACCACTGATCACTTTACACAATATATATATTACCGCTTTGCACAGAATAGAATTCACTGCAAATATGTATAAAATCCATGGGATGATCTAGCAAGATTTCAAATATCGCTAGTGCTTCTAGCAAGTTCTGGCCAGCGAATGATGAAGTGTATTTCTAAGTGATCTGTATATCTACAACTGGAATGCAAGATGAGTGGGACATGAGAACTTTGACAGCTTTTTTGATCTCATGACTTTGGGGGATCTGACCGCCAAATCCAAAGAGAGAAGCCGCCCCTGGCCTCTTCGTATCTTCGCTCGCTGCTTGCGTCAGCTTTCCCCGTTCGCTCTGGCTGCGCTCGGTTCCGTGCTTAACACCGAGATGCGAAATCGTTTCAGGGACCACTACTGTCTTTGATAGCGCCGATAGTCTCCCCTGAAATCCCTCAGTCTGTCTCTTTGATCTCGTGCCGCATACTAAATGAGTCCCGGTCGGTTCGCTCTGGCGAAACGAAAAGTTACAACAAATGTTCAGGGGTTCTAATGTTATGAAAAGCTAAAGGTCCCTTTAAATCATCCATCATATCAGAGAAAATTCACTTGTCAAACTAGACGTACGTCACAATGCTAATGAGGCGTGAGCAAAAAGAGAAGAGAGTTTAGCTGAAAAGTGTATGGAAAAACGAGGGTATTGAAGTTCCAGCCGTTTGGTTGTTGAGATGTGTATCTGGGTGTGTGTGTGTGTGTGTGTGTGTGTGTGTGTGTGTGTGTGTGTGTGTGTGTGTGTGTGTGTGTGTATGGCCCTTAAGATATATTCATGTATACAATATTCAGTATATTGATAGTATATAACTGTATTTCAAATTTCACTATTGAAAGGATCGTTTCATACATATGAGTGACTATTATTATTATTAATCTTGATTGTGCACTAATTGCTTGACCACATCAATGGGTCTTTTGTGAAGTTCGACATGTTTATTAAAGTTATAAACCGTCACTCAGCCGTTATTACTTTCTTTGGAGAAAGAGATGTGTGCACGCAAGTAAACTAATACTTGTTTGCCAGGCACGTAAAGAAAGAACCATGGACAGTAACTTCACGTGAATATTGTATGTAAACAACATACACTTGACCACCCGTAACGCGACACAAAAACGGCCTTCAACAATCGCGTTCATGAACTTGTGACCTTGAATGAGAATGGCGGTTCTTACAGAGTGGCGATGATGCATCAGGGCATTTCATGGGATCTTGAGGCCGATACTTTTACCACCTTGTTAAAATTAAATGCAAAAAACCCAACAACATACAAACCAACTTGTATCCCCACACTTAAGTAACAATGTTTATACTATACATCGCCTTTATATTCACATTGAAAAATGAAGAAAAAGGTACATCGTCTTAAATTATCGATTAAATTCAACATCTGTGACCAAAGACGCAGCAAGCGAGATGAATGCTGTCAGCGACTCATAGTTGGACTGCTTGCGTCAGGGTCAACGAACCAGAGCTGACCAAGACCCTACTCCACCTCCAAGTGGTGGTCCTGGAAACAGACTGCATCACAGCAATCTGGCTGAGAGATTAGGGATCGAAGTGGGAAGACAAACCCGGTCCCAAAAAATGTCGTGCTGAAGTCGGATGTGTCGGCCGAAAGGCGCAAATATTGCAGCTTCGCTGTAAACGGACACAACGCAACCAACGTCCTTTTCAGGACGAACGAGGAAGATGAAGAAGAAGAATTCAACATCTCATCGTGACATAAAGAGGAAAACGGAAGGGCATAGAATTGTTCCTACTAAAACAGTTCTTGGACGACTGGCTATAAAAAACCTGGTTAAATAGTCAATTGTTATTGTTAATCGGAATCGACCTCACTGCACTCCGGGCAAACCCATAAGTGCTCAGTCTCCCACAGCAAACGTCGAAGAGTATGAATGCTAATTGTACCAGTAGCACGCAAGTTGTACATACGACGGATGCATCCTCTCTCACGACCATCTCTGCTAGTCCCACGTTTGATGCTATTCTCAAACAGTGTCAATCTTGTTGATTCATCCATTGCAGTGTCATTATCTAGCAGGCGATCATTAATTTCCCTTAGTATCTATCCCTTATCCATGTCCAGTGTCCCCACTATGGGTGCGCTCGAGGCCAGTCTGTCAGCTCTCTCAATGCCACGTAACCCTGCATGACCAGGACAGTAGATCCACACCAGTTCTCGAAGATTTGAGGATTCCATTGATGTTTTCCATTCCTGCCGCAGCCATCCGTTCTGAACTTTCCGATGCATGGCTTGAGAGTCTGACACTATAACTGCCCTGGTTGATGGAGTTTCAGACAGGCACCTCAGTGCTGCAGTAACTGCCTCTACCTCCATTCTTACGCTGGAGGTTGTTGTCATGTAAGCTCCACTCTGTTCAGCAATGACCTTGCCCTTACTCTCGCTGAGAAGCCCCATCCTGATTTCTCACCACGCACTACAGACCCATCAGTGTACACAATGGCGTCATCAACCCCAGCATAAGCACTTATCAGCTGATTAATCTCCAGCTCTGCTTTTACATTGCCCCAAGATCTGTTCTCTCTGCCAAGGCTAATTATGACCTGCTGTTAGTTTATCCAGTTCTCCTATGACTTACTCCACTCTTCCCCTTTGCTTATCTTTTCAACCCTGGTCACCTGATCAATAGTAGCCTCTGCTGTGCCATCCATGACTTCCCCGTCTTTATTCTTGCTCCTTTGATATCAGCTACGTTCTCTTGTAGGAGGTGTCTTTTGTCGGTGGTTACCCGCATATGAGCTTTTGCCTGGGCCATCGCATATCCAAATAAATGCCTCTAAAACTAAAGTTATGAACTTTTCTAACGAGACCTTTGATATCATCTTGAACGGGGAAAAGCTACAGAAAGTTGAAAGTTTCAATTATTTAGGCAGTAAAATGACTCAGGATGGTGACACAACAAGAGAAATCCATACTAGAATTGCTTTGGCAGCTAGCGCCTTCAATAGATTATCTAACATTTGGAAATTACGATCATTGAATATACATACCAAGCTTCGTCTGTTTAATTCAAATGTTATCTCTGTGTTAACATACGGCTGTGAGAGTTGGAAAATAACAAAATCATTGGAGAACAAGCTGAATACATTCGAGAACAAATGTCTTAGAAAACTCATGAATATCAGTTGGAAAGAATTCAAGACTAATCGACAAATAAGAGAAGACTCTAGGCAGAAATATGTCTCCAACTATATAAGGAAAAGACGATGGTCATATATCGGTCATATCCTACGAATGCAAAACAACAGAATACCACTACAGGCGCTCACTTGGGTTCCTGAGGGTAAGAGGAAAAAAGGAAGACCAAAAGAAACACTCAGAAGAACAATAATAAGAGAAGGAAGAACGTTGGGCCTAAATAATGTGCTAGAGCTAAGAGGAGTGGCGTCACAACGAACAACCTGGAGAGCACTGGTTTCTGCCTTATGCGCCGTGTTTGGCGCTTAAAGAATTTATTATTATTATTATTATTATTATCGCATATCTGGATATAATCGACAGCAATGCGTATCTCATTGTCACAATGGGGTTATCACGCGTACAGCCCAAAACTAGCCGCATCCCTTCATTTTGAACGTGTTCCAGTCGTTTACATTGTGACACTGTGAGTATTCCATGCCGATTACTTAAATCACGAGCTGTTGATAGAGGAGAAACAGTAGTCTCTGTTCCAAGCGCGCAGCAGCCATTGTTTTTAAGGCTGCCAGTCCTCGCTTGCACTTCTGTATGATCAGTTCGACATGATACTTGAACGATAGCCCAAGATCAAACGTTACTCCCAGATACTTCAGCTTGGCTTGCCATTCAATGTTCTGCCCACTGAGAGTGATGTCTGGAAGGTCTTCCTTCACTTTGGAATTGTTCAAAGATCACTACATCACAAAGGCCTTGTAGGGATTGACCTTTGATCCGTTTTTCTCACCCATTTAGAAACCGCTCTTGTATGCCTTAGACTATTTCCTGTCTGTCTGAGACAGTTCTGTACATGTCATCTGCGAAAGTTAATGTTCTTCCCAGTCCTGTTGGTTGAAAGGTTGCTACTTTTGCTGTGTAGATGTTAAACAGCACTGGTGATAGTGGAGAATCCTGTGGTAGTCCTGGGCAAATGCGCACTGGTTCCGATGTCCATGTTCCAAGCGAAACGGAACTTATATCTCAATTAAAGCAGCTGCTGTCCAACTCATTATCCAAGGGTTTACATCACATGCCATTATACAATCTGTTAGGGTTGCAAAGTCCACACTGTTATAAGCATCCTTTAGGACAGCTACAGTTTCTCTTTTACCATGGAAACCCTCGTACACATCGTACGCAAAAGTTCCAGCGTTACCTCATGTAGTTTTCATAGGCCTATAGCTACCCAGGTTATCAAGAAGGATGTGTACATTTCCAGATGGCTCATTATTGGTTTGGAAACTATCTTTTCAAGTAATTTACCATAGACATTCTGTCGTGTGATAATTCAATAGCTGCTGAGCAGTGGCGGGTCTTTGCCAGGTTTAGGAAGTGGCCGAAGGTAACTGTGTAGCCAGTTTTCCGGTACCTCAGCATTCTGTATGCTGGTATTGAAATCGCTCATCATATTTATAATGACTGTGCCGTCGAGCTGTTTAATGTGATGGTGTTGTACACCATCAGGACCCGGAGCAGTGTTTCTTCTGGTTTTCAATGTGTACACCACTTCCTCTTTAGAAATGAGATCGAAGTATATCTGGCCCCTTGGGTCATTTTTCAGAACAATGTCCTTTATTTTCAGGCGGGCACTTTTAACCGTCTACTCCCCATATCAATTGAATAATGCTCTTCCCTTCTCTTCGTCCGTCTTCAGGCTTAGTCCTGTAGAGCTTTTGATATTAGGGATGGGTTGGCTTGCACGTTTTCTATTCATTCTTCGATGTAATATGTAATAACCAGAATGTCTGTAGGGTTTTTTCCCTTCCCACCTGTTTCACGAGGTCCTCCCATACTTTATCCATGCCTTCCTTGCCAAGTTCTTGAATCTATTAACGGCTCTTTGCTTTTTGTCCTTCATCTCTTCAACCTCTCCCTCACTCATAATTTTTCTGTTTTGTGCTTTACGCCATTCCTTTGTTGCTCTTTCCTTTTCTATCCATGCTTCCTTCATTGTCTTATTCCACTAGGGAGGTTGGGTGAAAGGTGTTCTCGCTGTCTTTTGTTTGGTATTTTGACGTCATGTGTGTAAAGTGTTGTTACAGTCGAGTGGGCCTGTAGGATACTTGAAGGTCTGTTTAGGTTTCCTGTATCTAGTGGTCGTACCCCTTGCAATGAATATGACGCAAGATAAGTGATCACTTTACTGTGCACCTAATACATCTCAACATAACATGGTGGTGCGAGCACTAGAGATGAATGCCAGATCTATGACACCATTTGTATCACCAAGTTTATTTACCAGTCTAGTTGGTCGTCCATCATTCAAGATGGTAAGGTTCATGGCAATCAATGTCTGACTTAAAGCTATACCCTGCCTATTTTCCGTGATGTTCCCCCCACTCCTTGTATCTAGCATTGAAATCGCCAGCAAATAAACACCTGTAAGATGATCGCAGTTAACTACCTGACTTGTCCTGTGCCACCCCTATCACTAGTTCACTAGCTCTCTTGTCCATTTCTAGGAACTATCTATTATTTTCTATTCAACTTCCATCTCGCCACATTAGTGTTGGCAAAATGTATAACGTCAAATAAGTGTCCGAAATCACTCAATTTATGAAGTCCGGGTTTGCTGAGAATGTTTACGAGTATGAAAGTTGAATGGACTGTGATTATGTTATGGTTTACACGATTTTATTGAATATATTCAACCCTAGAGAACCACAGATGGAAGTGGACAATATTTAATGTGAACCTGAAGTCAGGTGATCAAATTTAACTACTGCAGCCTGTGACGAAATCAGTCGTGCTTTTTATAACTCTCATTCACTCCGGAGGTATCTCTGCATTCCTTGATTTTTCTCATTCATCATCCTATTATTTGGCATATTTATTGCCCTTACACTGTCTGAAGAAGGCACAAACACAGGCAATAATGAGATAATAGTTTCACGGGCCCATCCCTGTGTGTGATTATCGCAGATAATCTGTCTGGTTAGACATCTTGGCGGAAGACATTACGCCAGGCAAACAAGGTCACATGTTGTTTGCGAGAATGCACAATACGCCACCGGAAATATTACGTCTTATTATAAAGAGGTCACGCCTTGGAATATTAAATGTAATATTTTAAAACACGCGGGAGATATTTTGAAATTAAAACACCCCAAACCACTTAGTGCAAAAGAGCTTACGATTGGATTGAAGTGAGAGCCGGAATAAACAATTAATCTCATTGGAAAATTCGACGGAAACACAATCTGTGATGTGAACTGGAAATTGGAAATATAATCTAGCGAAAACCAGAGACGCAGAACACACAGGCAGTTTCGCAACTTCAAACGAGCAACTCCAAAAAAGCCAGAAAGAGAACGATCGGACCTAGAATTCCATACTTATAAGTGACAGATCGAAGTATTTGGGAAACTTAAAACCTTAAAAAAATAAGCACGCCGTTATAAATACAGAGAAAGCAAACTTAAGGGACCAGGACTTTAAATACCCAGACTGGAACCTTAAGGAAATGGATCACCCGTCATAAGAGAAACTTTCCCAGACCACGTGTATCTCAGAACACCCGTCGAAGAGGAATTTATAGTTTCCCAGGCCAAGTGTTTCGCAGATTCACCCGTCATACAAGGGATTCAAAATTTACAGACCAAGTGGTTCGAGATCATATAACCTAAATTGCTCTGGTCCATCCTACCCTGTGCGAGGAGATTGTGTATTACCAAAACTTTGGGGTAAGTGTAACAATTATTTTTCAAATGTAAATTTGACATGTTTTCGTGCTAAGTGATTATATATGAGGCTGGCAACCTCAAGATATGAAAATAGTATATTCATAAACCACTACAGCAAGCGCTGGTGATTTCTTCAGGCTAGTCCTGCGGATAACCGACAGCAGAGGTGACCCCAGACACCAATTGGAGCAGTGATGACTGATGATTACATCACTTGTGCCTAAAGTGTATAATATTTTGTGAGGTATATGCACTTTGTTAATTGTAACTCAGGCAACTCATTATTCGCGCCGTCCAGAATCATTTTCCCAGTTAATACCCAGAATAATATGATGATTTTTAATCATCTTTCCTGAGCTACACTGTGTACTCGGAATCTAATTCTTCTGAGATATTAACATTGGTGGGTGGGCAACGAGAATGCGCCTGCTAATTCTTCTTCTTCTTCTTTGATCCTTAGCCGCCGACCGTCAACGCAGTCAGTGGCCATTACGCCTGGTGGCGTCTTATAGGGCAACAACAAATTGATTCCACTTTGCTCGGTCGGCGGCCATCCTTCGTGCAGTGCCCCAACTCTGGTTCATTCTTTGCATCTCAGCCTCCACAATCCTCCGCCAAGTTGTTTTTGGTCGGCCTCTCTTTCGTTTTCCTTCAGGGGTCCATAGCATAGCTGTTCTTGTGATGGCATCGGGGTCTCTTCTGAGGACATGGCCAACCCAGCTCCAGCGTCTGCCAGCTATGATGGTGTGCATATTGGCAGCCCACAAATGTACTTAGCAGAGGAATTTGTTTTTCATTTTGTCTAAAAAGTTCGTGGTACAAGACTACTTGTGGTTACAAGCTATCAGACGGTTCAAAGTACTGAAGTTACTACGCCACTCGTGTGAGAGAAGTACACTTATCACCAAGAAGTGACGAAAACCACAGCGACATGACTCACCTTGAGTTAAGGTCTTGTAAAAAAGGCGAAAGCCACGGACTTTGATAAATCGTCACCTGCGTCTTGGTGACGAAAACTTATATTTGCAGCAAAATTCATCATTCTCTCCTTATTTTAGCTGTTAAAGACTAATTCATTATTAAATTTGTTACATGTTGTTTTACAACTAAACAATCATAGTCGATTCAGTTTTATATGTACGAAAGCGAACGAAAATCTATATATACATAGATATATTTACAAGTATAGAGCCATTACTTATAAGAAGAATTTCGTTGGATTACACCAACTGAGGGCTTGAACGGGCTAAATACCATTGCTTAAATCCTGCAGAAAAGGCGACGGACAGATATAAGTTAACCATTGTTCAGCCCTATGCCGCATGGTTCTTGACTTCTGAATCTTGTGAACACCCCTTCGGATAGAAGCGCCATTGCACTTCTGTCTACATCTCTGCCAAGAGTAATCTTGTGCGAAGGTAAACAATTTTGACGACCCAGTTTAGATACTCTTGAGTTTTGGCCACTGTTGGACCACTACTGCAAAGCAGGGGAGGCAATCTGTGACACAGCCACAGCAATACAAATATAAAACAAAGACTCATTAAAAATAAAAAAAGTTGATGACCGTTCATTATGTCAGTAATTCGTCATATGCTAAAAAAATATATTTATAAATTGTTTAACGATATGACGAATTAATAATTAACGATAACGGGGCCATCAACGTATTTCGCTGCAATGGAATGTATGGAACAGTTCTCGGAGGGCGGAGTGGCAAAGATGTATGGCGTTTGCCGCAGTACGGTTGGTTAGAATAGATTTGAAAGTGTGTAATGTAAGACAGTTGAATAGGATCTTATTAGTGACTCGTGAAATTTTAAGACTCCTATTAAGCAGGGGTAAAGTAGGAAGGCGAATATTCTCACAAAGAGATTGTATCTCAGAACGGCACTGGAGAATAAATTCTATTACCTTGCAACGTATCTGCCCCCTATTATTCTTACTGAATTATGTGATTATTATTATATTAAGAATAGATACGCCCCCATCCTCGTGTAACGAGGAAATGCCACATACACGAATTACGAGACAGTACAAGGAAAAAAAATATCATAACCACTTGTTAAAGGGTATAACTAGTACATATATTTAATTTATTAATGACATATATAGCTAATATAAACTGAAAATGTAAGCGAAAATGATATCGTCATAAACACTAAATAACTACTAGTCTTAGTATGTCGGATCTATCATTACGTGAACTGGTGTAATATCAAGATGGTGGTACTTACAGGACGTTTTAGATTGTAGTATTCACTTTGTAATAATCGGGAATGAACTTTCAAAAATGTTCCTTGATTATTCTGGCTGTGAGGTTCTGAGTTATGACCTGACTGAGATATCTTGAGGAAAAATCATTAGGCTTTTGGACATCTGCAATTCTGTGGGGGTCGGAGTGGCTCAGAGGTATGGCGTCCGCCTCGTATTCAAGAGGATCCGGGTTTGAATCCCGGATGAGGGATTATGATTTATTGAAATTTTCTTTCAGAACCAGTGGTCCTAATTGCGTCATCCTCCCCCCTTGTCTCGTGGGTAGTGAGATCGGATGCCTAGCCTTCTCGGATAAGGGCGAAAAAATAGGAGGTCCCGTTTGCAAGTTGCGCACGTTAAAAATCTTACCGCACTTGGAAACCGTAAAGAGTAGGCTTATCAGGCCGCTGCCCTGGCAAAATTTAAAAATTAGGAAACCTACCCATCACAAAAATATTTATAGAATGTGTGATTCCTATACATTATATACACACATTGGGATTCTCGCCGGTGCTACGGAGTTCGTGCACAGTGCTGAGATCCTCCTTGTGTGATCTAAGGGAGGAGATCGGAGCACTGATGGCGTTGTGCGTGTGCAGTGAAGAAAGTCCTTAAAAAACAAACCTAACCAAACCTGTATTGTCAGCCGTTGCGCAGGTGAGTGTGTGCTGTCATCCAGTAGTGGTTTGACTTTACACATGCGAGCGTTGATCTAGGCTTCTTTATATGATTAGGAGTTGACGGTATCTCTGGCTTTTGGTTCTGCTGATCGGTCAAAGACTAGCTGGTCTGTTCCATCTGGCGCTGGACCTTAGATTCGACAAGTGTGAATGTTTGTCCGCTCAGAAACTTAAAAGTCTGAAGACACAAATGTGGCTTCATGAGTTTTCCTGTCACATGGGAACATTTATCATTCTCATTCATTCACTCATACACAAGGCACATCAGATTTATCCTCTAACTTCACTTTTTGAGAGGATTATTTTGTCACGCAGTCTAGAGATTATGGGTAAACTTAGGCATACGTATCTTTTCTCAAGAACTGTGTCTACAATGTTAGTCCGTTTCCTGCACATGATGATAATATTCACAAAATATATTACATTTACATATATATTACAGTACGAGATGAAGCGATTAACCGTTTGGTTAAGCGGTCAGAACGCTTTTCCTCTCGCTGCTCAACTACCTGGTTTCGTGATTGAAAACCGGCAGTGACACTCTAGTTTACCCAGCTGTAAATGGGCACAGGGCTTAGCTTTTTTAGCTAGGGAACGAAGGTAGCGAGGAAAAGAAATGGTCACCTAAACTCGTAAAAGGTTTTAACACTTCACTTCCCTCTAGCAATCTCTGCCCTGGGACTGCTTTTATATTTGTAACACATAAAGCAGTTAATATTAGGGTATGCTATAATCTCTTGAATGTGGCTAATTGATTCATATTTTACAATAGAAACAGTCACTCACTAATCAGCTGTGGAAATCATATCAAGATTTACATGCATTTATACACACATAATACTACACACTTTAATTTGTGAAGCCTTACTTTTTTAATTTCCGAAGAATTTGTCAATCGGAATCCTTGTCTCCTAGATGCACACTTTCTAAGGTGTAAGTGAACTTTAGCTCCTTTTCCCGGGCTAATATGAGTGTTTTCTCACATTTTCTGGAACGTTCGTGAATATTCGCTATTGCCCACGTGTGATAAAGGAGCGCCAAAGCCTTAACGCTCTATTTCTTTCATTCCATATTTGTTCTTTCATCGTTGTTCTAGTAATCTGTTAATCACGACTGAACTTTAAACTGTAAGTCTTTATTACTCGCGACTTGTATCTAAAGTGTAACGTAACACTCTTTTTGATTCAGTTTCTCATCTTCTTAACAAATATGGTCTCATCCTAATCTTGTGAAACAACAGCTTGGTCATAAACGATTTCTTTTGATACGAGTCACTGTGTAGATAATCGTCCGGAATACCACCTTGAACTATTGTTTAGTTTGGAAGACACGCGGCCGACATCACATGGTAGCATCGCGCACGATACAATGGCCATGCAAACAATGGACTCCGGGAGTGGGATATCAAAGGCCCTTGTCGCGGAACAACAACCTTTGTTTCCAGATGGGAGACGACGGTCATTGCGCCCAAAACAATAGACCGGCGAGTCAAAAGAACTCGTTAGCCTGCATACGAAGAACCGTCTCACTAAGGATGACTAGAATATACATGCCAGTGACAATGGACAGCAAGATTTGGGACACGAGAGTTTGTCTAACTGGCTAATCAGCAAACACCGGACGGGCTTACAGAAACTGACAGGCTACGCAAAGGAAAATTGGTGGCGAATAGCCCAACCCATTTTAGACAGTGACACGCTCTGACAGGGGACAAGAGAGATCCAAGGAAAGAGCAGCCAGATGGCTTCTAAGCTATTGGGTATGGGCGGAGTTTCACGTCACAGGCAAGATTTGGGAACATATGGGAGAGTTAATGATATAATGTACCGCGCAGTTCACTAGAGAGCAGTCCAGTTTTTTCAACATTCTGGTATAGAGAAAAATCCCTAAAGTCTAACCTTATGAGACGTGTATATGTCTGTGTGGATACTGAAATTCATATATGTGGAATTTATAGTGTTCTTACGGGATTTCGCGAAAGGGAAAAAGAAGGTTAGTAGATCTTATACAGATTATTAACACTTTTTTTTCTTATTCTCTAGTTATTTATTTAGCCTCATAGCTAAATGTGCGAAAGATAGTTTTCAATTAATTCTTACAGTACTTCTTTCTTCTTCTTTGATCCTTAAACGCCGACCGTCAAAGCAGTCAGTGGCCATCACGCCTAGTGGCGTCTTATAGGGCAACAACAAATTTATTCCACTTTGCTCGGTCGGTGGCCATCCTTCGTACAGTGCCCCATTTCTGGTTCATTCTTTGCATCTCAGCCTCCACAGTCCTCCACCAAGTTGTTTTTGGTCGGCCTCTCTTTCGTTTTCCTTCAGGGGTCCATAGCATAGCTGTTCTTGCGATGGCATCGGGATCTCTTCTGAGGACATCGCCAACCCAGCTCCAGCGTCTGCCAGCTATGATGGTGTGTGTTGCGTGCATATTTTGACGCACATATTACAAAAATCGATATGGCTATTTAATATGGAAAAGATATAGTCATTCATTCATTTGTGTATGAAAATGCTGTCTATGGTAAAGCTAGATAATTCATGATTGATTTACACTTTTGATTATAGGAGTAATCGTTCTTGATATTGATTCGGCGCATGGATATTGCACTCATGTCCGTACTTATTTGTTCGGGCCAGAAAATAGATTAATTTGCTTATTATGTTTATGGCCTGAATTCATATGTATTACATATTATTAGTACAAGTAGAATCAGTCCTATATTGTATATTTTGGATGGGTAGGCAGGACTATATTCTTGTTATGCCGCTGTAGCGGAAGTATGAGTTGTCTTGACAAGTCGTGAGGAGTTCCGATGTACCGTTTACAATGGCGGGTTACGCATTTTCAAGGGCTGGTACATTCTTAAGTAAAAATGATTTATGAAGTGGTTTTTCTTCTGTAGGAGATTGTGTCTCTACTAGAGTTTGTGTTAGAGACTCTCCTAATGTATGGTATCATGTATGATTCGGACTCCAGGTAATGCCAGACCCTATTTTTGATGATCTCATGTCGGTTAGACCTAGCTGGAATATTGTGCTTCGCAACGCTAGGGTCGTGTTTGTATCGACGAAGATGACGGGCTTCCATACAGCAGTTATGTCTACGTGAAGTAACTGGATTACTGTAGAACTGTATGGAGAAACTTTAGGAAATCATTCATATGCATTTCAAATTAACTTTGGCTTATATATACCCTCCTGTGAGTGAGTGAGCGACAACTCAGGAAGGCGGCCATGTTACATTCCTGTCATCATATTTTTGGATCACTGTCCAGAGAACGGGTCATGTATCTTACTATTCGGACAGTGGCAAGGAGATCTCAATTTTGATAAAAAAAAACCCTTATCGTGGTTTCATAATATGATATAAACTGTGAACATAAAGCAACTTTAGTTACTTACCGATCCGCCTTCACTGACGCGTTTAGTCAGATAGGGGATGCGGCCATAATGTATCATGACGTTGGAAGCTATTGATGTACTACCCATTACATATGAATGTGTCATGACATGGGATCTACTATGTATGCCTGCAAATTGATGTGTCAACATATACCCATGATTTACTCGTTATGTCCCAGTGTGTGCGTCTAAATAAACTGTGTAAAAAAAGATTCCAGCAGTCTGCATTGGTGCCTTGTAGACACAAGTGAATGAGTGCTTAGATTGGTCAGAACACGAACAGTCCACCATTCGCGTTAATCACACTCTACACTTCCACTCCATATATACACCATCCTGCGTCGGTTGAATTGACCAAGTTTAGGGCCTGCTCCCCCTGGAGCCTTAGAGGGAAACTACTGCTTACAGCTGCCTTTGCCTTCCCTAACTCAGGACTAGGATGAGTTACCCATTTACAGCTGGGTAGACTGGAGCATGCCTGATCTCAACAACTCTGTACACTACAATGGACATATACAGTAGTGGCGCCACAAACAACATGCTACAGTGATTGATAGTGGAGCTTTACCGAAGAAAGAGAACACACTTTACACCACACTTTACAGTGTGCATGTCCTCTTGCTTGCTCCGAGTAAGCAGATCTTGGTTGGTGATGGTATTCGGCCAAAAGATTCGGTGAATTTTTCTTAGGCATGTTGTGTGAAAAGTGGACAATTTCGACATTTCCTTCTCTGTAACTCTCCAGCTCTCCACACCATAGAGAAGCACAGAAAGCACAGATATAATCTTAATTGTGTGCTTGTGCTGTATTGAGAGGACTTCCAGATGTTGTTTAGGCTAAAAAAGGCTGTTCTTGCTTTGTTCATTCTGTTGTTGATGTCTTTGCTTGCTCCGCCGTCTGGTGTTACTATGCATCCTAGGTATGTGAAAGTGTCTGTCTGTACCAGTTGCTGATTCCTTACTAATATGGGCTCAGGGTTGCTCACATTGAGCGTCATGACCTCTGACTTTTTAAAATTGATGTTCAAGTCCACCTGCTGGCTATACTTATTAAGTCTCTCTGTTTTTTCCTGGATGTGTTGATGTGAATTTATTAGTAGTGCAATTTCATCTGCATATTCCAGATCTTCCAATGTAGAAAATGTAGTCCATCTTATTTCTCTTGGACTGCCCTCTGTTGTCTGCCGCATCCCCCAGTCTATGACTGTTAAAAATAGAGTGGTTGATAAGGGGTATCCCTGTCGTATTCCTGTCTTCACCTCAAAGGTTAGGTTGCTCTGCCCAACACTACACGTAAAGTTGGCATAAAGGCTTTTTATGATTGACACTATGCAGCTTGGAATTCCATAAGCCCTCACTATTTTCCATAAACTGTCCCTTTGTATACTGTCAAAAGCCTTTTCAAAATCAAAATTAATGTACAGCTGTCTTTGCCATTCTGAGCACTGCTCTATAATGTTCCTAAGTCATTAACGTAAATGAAAATTTATTTTCACTCGAATATTGTGGTTAACTTCTAAATACAATATCTAAATTAGGATATAACAGTATAGTGCATAAAGTCATAGATAAGAAAGTACTAAAAATTTTCGGCGAGAATCGTAAGTTGTCGCCTACGCCTTCAGCGTATTATTTGATAACGCAATGGCCGAACCAAAAGGGTACCCTACTTTTCAAATTCGTCATTGAGACAAACGTTCCACTTCCCTAGGTCAACTAAGTATTTGCCTAAATACATTGTAGAGGGGAGGGGAGACGGAGAAAACCCAACGCAAATCACGTCTCACATTGTTCTAAAAATAAAACTACTTGCTAGTATTGCCTTAGGCGGTTTTTCAAATTACGATGAAAAAGTTAGAAAATGTGGACACTACGATCAGGAAAATACGCTTAGCTCTTGTTGCGAATGACGTAATTCTCGTGTATTACGAGAGACTCTCGTAAGTACACGAGAAAAAGAATTGAACAGGAGGTAGTTTCAAAAATCAACAACTAACGTAGGAAAGAGATATAATTTCGAACCAAGCCGCTTAGCCCCATAAAAATCATATATTCGTGTACCTGAAGATTTGCTGACTAAGAATATGTTATCAATTACATAAATAGTCCATTAGATAATCAAATATTGGGGATACTAATGAAGCTTAAACTTCAGGGCCCCTAATCCCGGAGGGGCCCCAAAAGCGACTTTAGTCCACATTGCTTAAAAATGTTGGGTCTACTGTATGAGAAGGGGTTTTTAAAAAGTAATAATATTAATAATATAGTGTAATTCAATACAAATAATATTAAAATTAAAAGGTTATTAAAGTATCATGTAGGCTAGCCGTAAACGAAAAAAACGCTTTCTCAGAAAGTAGACCTAACATTTTTTCCTTTCATAGCATGCGACAATAGTCGCACGACTCAAATTGATTAATTTTTTTGGGTATATATTTCAACAATCCCAAAGTTTGAGAGTCAGTAGCACAAATGTTGTAAAGGTGGAGTGTCGCAGTAAGTTGGCTGTTCTGCTGTGGCTAATGTAATGTTTTCCCCTTTTTAACAGAGGTCAAGACCCTAGAGGAATAACAATGAGTTCACGAAAGTACTTAAGTGGATACCAAAAACGCAAACTCAAGGAAAAGCGATCTGACGAAATCTCTAAATGTCAAAAACTAACAAACTATTTGGCAATGTCAAGTTTGTCAACACCTACAGTTGAAACAAGCCAAGCAATCACCATTGAAGCCACTGATAGTGCACAAACTGTGGGAGCTCTTTCTAGCAATATTCAACCCACTGTTGACGCTTTTGATACAGATGACGATCACAGTGGTCAACATGAAAGTACAGCGGAACAAGCAGAGACTGAGCAGAAACATGAAACAGGAAGCGAATTCAGCGATTTCAAAGAATACAGTGACCTCGAAAACAGTTGATAATGATTTCATACAGAATTGTTTAATGCAAGACATAGGTTTTTTTCAAAATAAAAAACCAGATGATGTATATACCGAATCAAGCAGGGTTTACAAGGAGTAAAACAGAAGTTTCTCAAATAAATATTATGAAAAAAGATTGAAAAATGGCCAGACTGTCATGAGATCTTGGTTAGTTTACTCAAAGAGCAAAGGCTGTATATACTGTTTTGTTTGCAAACTCTTTTCTAAATGCCAAACATCACTTACAACAGGTGGGTTTTCTGACTGGATGAATGTACTCAAACTCTGGAGAATTATGAAGACAGCATGGAACATTAGAGGGCGATGTTGTGTTGGATAACGAGAAAGTCAAATAAAAGTACTGTGGAACAGCAACTTGAAGAACAGATGACAAAAACCATACAGTACTATTTTGAAGTACTGAACAGAGTTGTAGCTGTTATAAAGTTTTTAAGTGAAAGAGGTTTGGCATTTAGAGGTCATGAGGAGAAGTGGGGCTCACCAAATAATGGAAACTTCATGGGGGCCATTGAACTTATTGCAGAATTCGACCCATTTTTACATGAACATCTCGAGAAATGTAAAAATGAAAAAGTAAATGCTACTTACCTATCCAAAACCGTGTGTGAAGAAGTGATAGAAATTATGGGAAAACATGTGCAAGATGAAACTGTGAATCAAATCAACAACCTAGACACCAAATACTACTCTATTATTGTTGACTCTACGCCTGACCTGACACATGTTGACTAGCTGGTAATTGTGGTTCGATACTGCTATAATGGAAAACCCTGTGAGAGATTTTAAACATTTTTACCGATAGAAAACCATTCATCCACGACCTTGTTCAACAAAATACAACAAGTCCTGGGTGAACATAAGCTTGCACTTGAAAATATCCGTGCTCAGTCCTATGATAATGCATCGAACATGAAGAGCTCGCAGAAAGGGCTGCAAGCACTCTTTAAAAACATTAACAGGTACGCAGACTATGTACCATGTGCAGCCCATTCACTTAACCTTGTTGGAGAAAAGGCAGTGTCTACTGTACCTGAAGTTGTTGATTATTTTGGCATTTTGCAGGAGCTGTATGTTTTCTTTTCTGGATCTCCGCGAAGATGGGGGATTTTAAACACACAGGGCAATCTATATTTTTCTCTAAAGTGCTTAAGTGTAACTAGATGGTCTACACACCATGAAGCAGTCCGGGCAATTAAAAATGGATATATGGTTATTTTACAAACTCTCAAACATATTTTTGAAGACTCAGAAGAGAAGCCTGAATGTAAACAAGATGCAAAGAATTTATACAACAAGTTGGTACAGCTGGAATATGCCATTTTAACAGTCGTTTGGGAAGAAGTGCTGGGGCATTTCAACAAAACAAGTAAGAAACTCCAAACTTCTAGTTTTGATGTATTTGAAGGTTATCTTCTGCTTTCATCTTTACTTTCATTTGTTAAAGAACTCAGAGAAAATTCAGCCGATAGGATTGCGCACTATGAATCAGAAACAAAAGGTTTGTGTGAAGATATCACTTCAAGTTAATCTGATGCTTCCAAACGCATTGTTACAAGGATATTTTCAGATGAAACAAGTGGTATTGCTTCTTTGACAGGAGCTGACAAATTTAGGATAGAAGTTCTATATCAACTCTATGACTGCTTGATAATCCAGTTACGCAAGAGGATTGACCCATATGAGCAGATTGCGAAAATGTTCAAGTTCCTCTCAGAATTGGTGAACAATTCTGAAATTGATGAGGACAGTATTAAACTTATAATATCGCATTACAAAGATGATATTGACCATAAATTAGTAAACGACTGTTATCAGTTCAAAGAATATTTGCACCTTAGGTGATCCCAGAACACAGAAGAAAACACGCCATCTAAAATGCAATGCACAGAAGTTCTTCAGCTTATTTGTGAGCAACACCTAATTGAAGTGTTCCCAATATTACTACTGCGCTTAAGCTGTACTTAACAATGCCCATCAGGAGCTGTGAAGAAGAAAGGCATTTTTCAAAGCTATCCTTTATTTAAAAAAAAAACAAATTTCGGTCTACCATGATTGAAGAGCGCTTAAATTCTTTATGCATATTGTCTCTAGAAAATGACATTGCAAGGAAGCTCTCATCTGACAAAACTGTACGTGAATATGTTGCTAGAAAAAACAGAAATAAGAGTATTTTGTAAAATGTGCTTCATGTAGTATGTTCTGGTAAGTTTAACTTTTCCTTCTGAGCACAAATCTCTTATAGATACACCTTGTCAGCCTTGTTTTTTAACAAATGTATTAAAATATTTTACATTTTCCTCATTGCTAATTTTCCTATCTTATAATTTTCTTGGTATGTCTTCAAAGAACTAATTCTGAATGATGGAGGCAATCATTAAAATAGTTAAGATTTAAAAAGTCACATATTCCCAAGGTGGATAGTGGTTTAGTGATCAGAACATATGCCTTCCAAGCAAATGTTCTTCATTCAACTCCCAGCAGAGTTATTTCTTTTTTGAAAATTCATTCGTCTTCAGTTTTTATATGTGTGTTGTTGTGGATCTACTATAAAGCTTGAACTTCAGGTCCTCCAAGTCCATTTATCTCTATAATACATTTCTTTCCCATCCTCACAATTAATTTTTTTTTTAAATAAAAGGGGCCCCTTCAAGAGTTCAAGCTTCAGGGCCCCCAAAATGTAGATCCGCCACTGGTCCTGGGTACTGACGTTAATGTAGTACCAAACGCTTGAGAACTGCTCGATTCAGGACTCTGTCTGTATACCTCGAGCCCATGCTAGTGGCCATTGCCTATCAAACAGGTGGAACAGATTGTCAAGCGAGCAGAGGAAACGATCTACCTGTATTCTCCTGCCAAGTTAAGTTCTTGTTCGGCACCTGGCAGCTCAACTTAAAAGAACTAGAAAGTGATAGTGAAGAAAACTGTGAATAGTTATTAATATTTCCACAAAAGACAAACGAAAACAGACATAACTTAAAGGGAGTGATTATAACCAACAACCTATTTTTGATACCAGTATTACCTCAAAGTAGAAGAATACAACTCCACACTTATATTAGAATAATATTGTATGTATGGACAGAAGATCTACTGTGTTATTGGACTGTTGTAAATGATTCTTTTGATTTCACTTTTGATTGTCAGTCCTGGTTCAAAATAAATTAGAATCAGGATAATAAATTGTAAAAAATTCTATTTACACAAATTTCAACCACTGTCTTAAATAAGATAGCCTTTTAAAGTGTCGTTTGTATGTTATTGTTGTAATACTGTTGGTTGTTGTGGATAATAAACTATTTGTTTGTATGTTAGTTGGTTATTTCACATTACACTCTACATTCATAGCCCTAGACACTACACGAAGTCATAATAATAATAATATAGATTAATTTTGAATGAGATCAAAAGGGTGGTAGCGGAAAGGTACTCTGAAAAGTTTACAATACTATTTGTTAAATTCAGAGACCTTCATAGCTGATCTCATTTAATACAATAATAATACATAACAACAATTCATAACATCAAAACCCACCACAAATATAAAAATATTATAACTTTATTTTGACATTTCATAGGTTTCCTAAACAGTTTCTAGGAAAAATCCGGGTAACGCCGGGTCCTTACAGCTAGTATATATGTATATATATTATCTGTTGTGATTTTCTATTTTCATTATGCGTGGAATTTATTAAGTATAGAGTTTGTGGTTAGTAGCACGTTATCAGTGCACGTAAGTAAGTTATTTACATATGCGCGGGTGAAAGACACCGACCGCGCCTAAAGACCTGTCAGCATGCGATCGCTAGCAGCGAGCTTCATGCATGACTGACCTTAAGAGTAAACAAGACTAGGCTTATCAGTGCAGTGTGTGTGTATTTTTGGCGTAGCGTGGAAGAGAAAGGGAGGGGGGAATTAGGCTGGCGAAAGATTGTTCTGTCGTTGATAAACTATTAGACCTGACTGAGAAAAATTGTTAACGAGGTGAGTGATTTGGTTTGTCTTTTGCAGAATGGTCACCGGTCTGTATTCGGGCTGCTAGTACCCTCATCGAGATCGTTTTGCCTCGACACATATCTACGACAACAACAACGCGTAGCCCCTGTTGGGTTATTGTCTGTGCCACCGGTTAATTGCCTTTGCCCTCCATCCGTGGGGCTATATCACCAGGCCATTGAGGCTCAGGCACCTTGGGGTAAATAATCACAGTTTGTGGAGGGATATTCACCTCCCAGTCAAACAGGTTGACAGCTGTGCCACCGACTGGTGTCGGCAACACTGCTCAACCAATTGACAGCCCTGAAACCAGGAATAGTGTGGATTATCGTCCAAGTATTATCACCCTTGGTAAATAATCACAGTTTGTGGAGGGATATTCACCTCCCTGACAGGTTTGACAAGCTGTGCCACCAGCGGCAACTGCTTGACAGCCCTGAAACCAGGAATAGTGTGGATTATCGTCCAAGTATTATCACCTTGCCAATATTAGTCACCTATCTGAAGACAAGTCAGCGGCAAGTTCAGCACAGAGGCGATTAGCTTGAGAGCCCTCACTTTATTCGTTGTTATTCATCAGCAGCACAAGAACAGCTATGCTATGGACACCTGAAGGAAAACGAAAGAGAGGCCGACCAAAAACAACTTGGCGGAGGACTGTGGAGGCTGAGATGCAAAGAATGAACCATAGTTAGGGCACTGTACGAAGGATGGCCACCGACCGAGTAAAGTGGAATCAATTTGTTGATCCCGCCACCAGGCGTGATGGCCACTGACTGCTTTGACGGTCGGCGGCTAAGGATCAAAGAAGAAGAGAAGAAAAGAAGAAGATTCATCAGCAGTGCCCTAGAGCGGCTTGATAGCCGGATTCTGAATAATGCCAGAGTATTCTTCACTAGCGCCACCTGAAAGCGGGCGCGTTCTGGATTATTTTAACATGTGTGTCTTTCGGAGATATATCCTCACCAATCGGATTATTACACTCATGGGGCAGTTGTGGTGAAGTGGGATGTTATAAATATTTATATGGGACTTAGTGTACTGACTGAGATCAGCTGTGAAGGTATCTATATCTATTAAGAGTAGTGTATTATAGATAACCTTACTTGCTACCACATATCTATATATCTCAGTCAGAATTATTCTGGAATAGTGTGATGACTACGTTATGTGTCTAGGGTATGTGTATGATGAAGTGTAAGTCACAACAACAGACAGATAAACAATTTAATTTAATCCACTACTCTTGACAACACTGTGACACTCACATACATATAACACTCTATGAGAATATCTTAAGGAGTCACTGATAACTTTTCAAATAACAATATGTATTCATGGTTATCATAAAGGTATATGTGTCCTGATTCAAATACAAAGGAACCAGGAATCACAATCAATTTTAATTACAAGTATATGTACAGACTTTATCAATATGAATATTGTAGTGACATATATTATTAAAATATCCTATGTGTGTCAGTTGTGTAGTGGTAATATGAGGTAATACTGGTTTTGTTTTGTTCAAGCTCTGTTGGTATTTGTCATCATGACTTCAATAGTTTGTCTTTTGGGACTAGTATTGGAGATGTTCTCAGTTCCTGATATTAAGACAATTAAATTCCCCTCTGAATGTTATTTTTACAAAGTTATTTCAAGATGAGGGGACATAATGTTGAGCTCAGCTGGCCAAATCAGCTTATCTTGCGTGATGGCGGCAGGAAAGGACTCCTCTGCTCGAATTCCCCCTGGGCTCTGGAGACACCTCACTGATAGCTAAAAAGACCAAGGAGTATGCTGTCCGACTCTGGATTCAGCAAAGCTCTGACCAGGTGCTGCTCAGTACCATCAAGACCACGGTCCCTGTAATCAAGAAGGATGTACCTTCTACTTCATAACTAACTTATACTCTCTTTTACACTGATCACAACACATCACAAACATTGAGTTCAGAGCGTTAGGCCAACTGTCAGCTTCATCTGCAATACTTTATACCAGCATTACCCTCCTTAATGGTCACTACGCCTCTGCACTTCCAGCATTATTTCTTTCTAATCAATCATCCAGGTGTCAGTGTACTATTTGGCCATTCCATGCCGTTTTACTTCCCTCCGACACCCTCTGTTCAGGCTGGAGCATTATAGGCTTTATCTCCTGTTTGCCACTGAACTACACATATATATACAGGCATAAATTAACAATTTACATTCAATTTTCATTAAAAGATACTGAATGGTTCAAGCTTACCACAATTTCATAGAATAAACACAGATACGTTGATTAGCAATGAATTCTGGCACAATTACTGGCACAAATTCCCATCTGCTTATGTTCCAGGCTTTTATTTAACACAAATATGAGCTGGCTTCAACGCACTGTTGCTTTATCAAGATTATTTGCACTAGTGGTCTCGAACTAACGCTCCTAAGTGAGTATATCAGCGAGTCTAGCCAATGAGGCCACGTTTCGACTAGTGTTTGAAAAAATGTTACCTTTTCACGTCTCCCCTAACAACGAAAGATAGTATTTATAGCCCGACCAATCGTGGTTAGTCTTTCATTTGTTGCGCTCCAATCAATTTGGAGTTTACATGGTAGGCTAATTCTGTAACGTAAGATTTTTTTCAAACACGTTATAAAAAAATTTTATGAGCAGAAATGATTCCATGCTGTCAGGCATCCCCACTATTTTATTTTGGGTATAATTTATTAATTCCTGGACTATTTGCGTAACGTTTTACATATTCTTTGTCAGCAAGCCCTAAGGAACCCAAATATCCAAATTTAAAAGAGCTACGTGGCTGCGTTCAAAATATGTATTTTCTACCTCCTGTTTCGAAGATGTGCTGTCTGGGTACTGTTATGTTTTCAACCGTAAACCCATCTATTGTTATCTTTCCTAATAAGCGTTTTTTATGATTTTAAAACCTAACTCTGGGAAGGGTAATGTATTTTATCACTGTCCGTCTGAAAAAAAAGTTAGTGCATGTAGTCTTACACGCGTGATGGCAGCATTTGTGTATCGCGCGAAGCGTGTTTAGTGTTCGGCTTTCTGCCTCTCCCTTCTCGCTATCCTTTTGTCCATCTGTCTTTTGATCTTGGTAACATAGTGTAGAAAAAGACATGAATGGAATTTAAAATTTAGGTCAACTTGCATATTTCAAGGTTTTTTCTTAGAAAGGCAGCACATTTTATTGTGTGTTTGGGAAACGCGTGTATGTTGCAGAAGGCCTTTAATATCAACGTGAAACGTTACAATTTGCATACGCAGTAGAAAACAAGGGGATTTCGAGTACAGTCATTGTGACAGCACTGTTCTTTACCATTCTTCTTCCTTTATTTATTATATGTATTTATTAGGCTTTATATTTACTTGATAATTTATATATGTGGATTAGAATATTCCACGACACCTCCCCTCTTAAAACAGACATTATATGTCAGTCCTTTATTCTATATTCACATAGAGAAATTTATTATTATTTCTGGGGTTTACGGTGATTCTCATCACACGGATGGCGGCTTAAAAAATCCGCTCCCAAATTGGTTTTTCCAGATATATACTCAATGCTAAAATTATATGGAGCCAAAAGTAAAGACCATCGGAGTAACCTGGAGTTCTCATGCCTAGCCTGTGCTAGAAACGATAACGGTTTGTGGTCTGTTTGCAACTTAAATGCCTTCCCATATAGATAAATATTGAATTTCTTTATCGCCCATATTACTGCAAGACATTCTTTTTCGCTAGTTGAGTAGTTGATTTCAGCTTTATTCAACTTTCTGCTAGCATATGCCACTGGGCTTAATTCCCCATCCAATGCATCTGATTTCTGTAGTAGAGTTGCTCCTAGCCCAATATTACTTGCATCCGTCCTTACAATGAATTCTTGACTTAAGTCAGGTAATTTCAAAATGGGTTTACTTGTGAGCTTTTCCTTCAATTCTTGGTAAGTCATTTCACATTGTGGTGTCCATGTAATGCGATCTGGATGTCCTTTACGTGTCAATTCAGTTAACGGTGCACATATGGAATTAAAGTTTTTGATATACTTCTGGTAGAAACCACATAATGAGACAAAGGATCTCACGTCCTTCTTGGTTTGTGGTCTCGGGGCTTTCTGTAGTTTCTCTAAATTCTTTGGGTCAGGGGTCATGTTTCCCTGATAAACTGTGTGTCCCAAAAATTCCAATTCTTTACATCCAACGCAACATTTGGTTGGTCGGGCTGTTAAATTTGCCTCCCTAAGTCGATTAAAACAGCATGTTCAGAGAGTCAATGTGTTCCTCAAATGTTTCTGTTGCTATAAGGATATCATCCATAAAATTTGTTATACAGGGATTATTCAGAGGATCCAATAATTTTCTCATCATTCTAGAGAAGACACTAGGCGCATTCTTCAATCCAAATGGCAATCTATTAAACTCATAGTGTCCTTCTGAGGTACTAAAAGCTAGGTATGGTCTAACCTCAGGCTTCACTGGAATCTGATAGTATCCTTTACTCAGATCCACTTTTGAGAAATATTTAGCTTTATTTAGTCTGGCAAACAGCTGATTTGTATCCGGCAATGGATCCACCTGTCCTTCTGTAATAGCATTCAGTCTCCTGTAATCTATACAGAGTCTATGTTCTCCAGAGGGCTTCCTTAAGAGTACAACACCGGAACTATACGAAGACTCACTGTGCGAAATAATTCCTTCCTTCAATAGATAGTCTATCTCTTCCTTCAAAGCTTTCTCCTTAGCAAACGGAATCGAATATGGTTTCATACAGACAGGTGTGGAGTCTGTTAGTTTCATATCATATTCCAATAGGTTTGTATGCCCTGGTCGGTCTGTTAACACCTCTGCATGATTATTTAGAACCTGTTGCACTCTCTCTTTCTGAGTTTTCGTTAAATGTGTACTGATTTTCACCTGTGCTGCTGTCTCACAGGGGTGTAATGGATATTCAAATGATGAAAGTGGTTCCTTTTTCATCTCCATGGCGATGGACAAGGTCAACAAGTGTGTCTCTTCCTGATGTTCTCTTTCCAAATATTTCTTCAGGAGATTCACATGATAGATTTTTTCTTTCCCCTTCTTATCTATCTTATAATTTGTTCTAGACACCTTCTCTAGAACTGTATATGGACCCTGCCATCCAATTTGTAACTTATTCTGACTCCCAGGCAAAAGAAGCAGTACTTTCTCTCCCACAGCCAGATTTCTGTCCTTCGCCTTCCTGTTATAATAGGCAGCATGTTTCTTCCTGGCTTGTTTCAAATTTTCATTGGCAAGTTTCCAGCCAGTTTTTAACCGAGTGGTCAGCTCATTCACATATTGGTATGAAGATGTAATGTTTTCCTCTGCCTTTTCATCAGTCCACGTTCTTAACAAAGCTACATATGGACCTTTAATTGTGTGGACCTATTTGTCCATGCACCGGTATGGTCTCTTCCACTCGAAGCTTTATAGTGATGATTTTTCCTCCCAGAATTATCATTCACAAAACGACCGCTACCAATTTTTCTTTTGGGGCTGTCTCCCCACTTAAAATTCTTGATGAGAGATTTCCTCTCTACATCCTCTTCCTCCAGTTTGTTTAAGTCCGATTGAGGGATTGTCGGCTTATCCTGGGGTAAGACATCCTTTTGCACTCTCCGCATAGTGGCCATTGTAAAACAGTTAAGTGAAGCTTGTCCGTGAAAAGGGGCTTCCCATTCCATTTGGTCCACTTTATCAAATCTATTTTTCTTTTTATTATCAGGCCTAATTTTGCCCCGGGGCGTGTCCAGGTCCTGATCCATGTTCCCACTTGTTGGTGTTCCCTCATGTGCTATGCTACACCTTTCTACAAAATTCTCAATGTCCCATCTTGCTTTGGGCCAATAATAATTGTGAGCCACCTTTTGAATGATGGTACCTATCTTCTCATGGTCCCCATCTGGTTTCACATGTAGGCTCCTTATTAATTCTGTCCTGTATCTTTTAGGAAGTACCAGCTGTCCGTGACCTTTGGATCTAGCTCCAGTCTTCCTATACATCAACTTGTTTTTCATGTAAAAATCTCCCTTGCCTGGAGTTGTATGACAAGTTGACAATTTTCTGAAACAAGGCTTGAGTGTTTTATCCCCAGCCTGTGCCTTCCTCATCTCTTCTGGAGTGGTATCTAACATAATATCCTCCTCCTGTCTTGAGGTCGACCTGACCTGAAGGGTTGCCATATACACAGGTTTCCTTCTGCAATGGTCAGTGTCATGATTGTTCATCTTACAATTTTTACACCACCTTTTTCCTTGGTTGAAAGATTTTCTTTCATCATATTTCCTTTCATCGAATTGTGGGAATTTATTTTTTATTGTCATACCGTGGCCTATCAAATTGGTGCTTACCTTTATTTTGATCCCTAGGATCAAATTTATTAAAGTTCTGTGGTGCCCTAAAGTTATCCACTTGTTTCTTTTTATTACCTGTTACCTCTGCTTGAGCTGCTTGATACCTTTCAGCAACATTTAGCAACTCACCCAGCCTCTCTGCACCTTGTTCCATGAGAAACTTTCTCAGGTCTGGAGCCATGGACTCTCTTAATTGCTCTATAAGGACCATTTCCTTAAGATCTTGGGTTTTCCCCAGAGAAGTCCATTTCTCCAAGTATGTCTCTATTCGTGCAGAGAACTGGTGATAGGTTTCACCTGACAGTAGTTTAGCATTCCTAAATTTTTTCCTATAAAATTCTGCATTCTTTTCATATCTTAACAAAAGAGCCTGCTTTAGCATATCATAATTTTCCTGATCACCTCTGCTCATTTTTGCAAAAACTTCATAAGCTGCCCCACGAAGTCCCTGAGATAACTTTAAGCTCCACCTTTCTCTCTCTAACCCATATGTGGTAGCTAATAGTTCATATCTATTTATATAGCTCTCAATATCATCGTCTTTCTCAACAAAATGATCTAAATGAAAGTTCATAGCTGAGGTTGAGGCTCCCTGAGTAACCGTAGCATCAGAGGCAAAGGGACTGGCACCATTTTCAGGAGCATGGCCTTGAAACTCAAACTCCCTTAGTCGTAACTCATGTTCCCTTTGTAATCTTTTATCTTCTGCTTCCCTTTCTGCAGCTAATCTCTTGTCTTCCCTTTCTGCAGCCTGTCTTCTTTCCTCGGCTTCCCTTTCTGCAGCTAATCTTTTGTCTTCTCTTTCTGCTTCCAATTTCTTAGCCTCTTTGTCAGCCTCAATCTGCAACCTCTTAGTCTCAGCCTCAGCTTGCAACCTCTTAGTCTCAGCCTCTAACATTCTTTCGGCCTCTTTTTCTAATCTTCTTTCTTCGCGTTCAATAAATTTGTCACATTCCGTAGTGACATAGGCAACCATAACTTGCCCATCTAATCCTAACTCTTTTGCAGTCTGTACAGCAGCAGATCGAAGCTTGGCCAGGTCCGCCATTGTCTATCAGGTAAATTTCTACAATGTCTAACCAACAATTTAATCTCTAAATATATCTAATGGACAACACAGGCACCGTGAGCTCAACCTTATTTAATTCCACCCAAGGATACCTTTTAATTCTTATATTCCCTGAAGTGAATTACCCCCAATATTTTTAATAGGGAAAGATTCAAAATCCCAAGAGCGAGACCCCAATATATGTGGTGAAGTGGGATGTTATAAATATTTATATGGGACTTAGTGTACTGACTGAGATCAGCTGTGAAGGTATCTATATCTATTAAGAGTAGTGTATTATAGATAACCTTACTTGCTACCACATATCTATATATCTCAGTCAGAATTATTCTGGAATAGTGTGATGACTACGTTATGTGTCTAGGGTATGTGTATGATGAAGTGTAAGTCACAACAACAGACAGATAAACAATTTAATTTAATCCACTACTCTTGACAACACTGTGACACTCACATACATATAACACTCTATGAGAATATCTTAAGGAGTCACTGATAACTTTTCAAATAACAATATGTATTCATGGTTATCATAAAGGTATATGTGTCCTGATTCAAATACAAAGGAACCAGGAATCACAATCAATTTTAATTACAAGTATATGTACAGACTTTATCAATATGAATATTGTAGTGACATATATTATTAAAATATCCTATGTGTGTCAGTTGTGTAGTGGTAATATGAGGTAATACTGGTTTTGTTTTGTTCAAGCTCTGTTGGTATTTGTCATCATGACTTCAATAGTTTGTCTTTTGGGACTAGTATTGGAGATGTTCTCAGTTCCTGATATTAAGACAATTAAATTCCCCTCTGAATGTTATTTTTTACAAAGTTATTTCAAGATGAGGGGGGCATAATGTTGAGCTCAGCTGGCCAAATCAGCTTATCTTGCGTGATGGCGGCAGGAAAGGACTCCTCTGCTCGAATTCTCCCCTGGGCTCTGGAGACACCTCACTGATAGCTAAAAAGACCAAGGAGTATGCTGTCCGACTCTGGATTCAGCAAAGCTCTGACCAGGTGCTGCTCAGTACCATCAAGACAACACAAACATTGAGTTCAGAGCGTTAGGCCAACTGTCAGCTTCATCTGAAATACTTTATACCAGCATTACCCTCCTTAATGGTCACTACGCCTCTGCACTTCCAGCATTATTTCTTTCTAATCAATCATCCAGGTGTCAGTGTACTATTTGGCCATTCCATGCCGTTTTACTTCCCTCCGACACCCTCTGTTCAGGCTGGAGCATTATAGGCTTTATCTCCTGTTTGCCACTGAACTACACATATATATACAGGCATAAATTAACAATTTACATTCAATTTTCATTAAAAGATACTGAATGGTTCAAGCTTACCACAAATTCATGGAAATAAACACAGATACGTTGATTAGCAATGAATTCTGGCACAATTACTGGCACAAATTCCCATCTGCTTATGTTCCAGGCTTTTATTTAACACAAATATGAGCTGGCTTCAACGCACTGTTGCTTTATCAAGATTATTTGCACTAGTGGTCTCGAACTAACGCTCCTAAGTGAGTATATCAGCGAGTCTAGCCAATGAGGCCACGTTTCGACAAGTGTTTGAAAAAATGTTACCTTTTCACGTCACGTCCCCTAACAACGAAAGATAGTATTTTATAGCCCGACCAATCGTGGTTAGTCTTTCATTTGTTGCGCTCCAATCAATTTGGAGTTTACATGGTAGGGCTAATTCTGTAACGTAATTTTTTTTTCAAACACGTTATAAAAAAATTTTATGAGCAGAAATGATTCCATGCTGTCAGGCATCCCCACTATTTTATTTTGGGTATAATTTATTAATTCCTGGACTATTTGCGTAACGTTTTACATATTCTTTGTCAGCAAGCCCTAAGGAACCCAAATATCCAAATTTAAAAGAGCTACGTGGCTGCGTTCAAAATATGTATTTTCTACCTCCTGTTTCGAAGATGTGCTGTCTGGGTACTGTTATGTTTTCAAACGTAAACCCATCTATTGTTATCTTTCCTAATAAGCGTTTTTTTTATGATTTTAAAACCTAACTCTGGGAAGGGTAATGTTGAAATTTTATCACTGTCCCGTCTGAAAAAAAGTTAGTGCATGTAGTTTCTTACACGCGTGATGGCAGCATTTGTGTATCGCGCGAAGCGTGTTTAGTGTTCGGCTTTCTGCCTCTCCCTTCTCGCTATCCTTTTGTCCATCTGTCTTTTGATCTTGGTAACATAGTGTAGAAAAAGACATGAATGGAATTTAAAATTTAGGTCAACTTGCATATTTCAAGGTTTTTCTTAGAAAGGCAGCACATTTTATTGTGTGTTTGGGAAACGCGTGTATGTTGCAGAAGGCCTTTAATATCAACGTGGGATTTCGAGTACTGTCATTGTGACAGCACTGTTCTTTACCATTCTTCTTCCTTTATTTATTATATGTATTTATTAGGCTTTATATTTACTTGATAATTTATATATGTGGATTAGAATATTCCACGACAAGAATTTGCAATAGTGTTTTTTAAAATTTCGGTTTTGGTTAGTAGTAGCTAGAAGAGGTACTACGTA
>JAMPIV010003596.1:0-160481 GCA_024509875.1 Oreohelix idahoensis
TCATAGTTTTTGTTATGTAAAGTGTGGGTACCAGAAACCTGTGTCGTTGTTGCAGGGTACTTTAAGTAACCTATTATTGGACCCTGATGTCTAGTTACTGCACCAGGAACCTTTCAGCGTCAGACCAGAGAGCCTGTGAAAATGACAGCAACAGCTATTATCTAGATAAGTCCTACATGTCGGCACTCCAGTTACCACTAAATACTATATTTCGGTATATAAATAACAAAAAATAATTGTTGGCAAGAGACATCAATATTTTTAAAAAGAGCAACGTGATTGATACAGTACCCCAACCCATACATTAATTACCCAGGCATAACTTATGAACCTAATACACATATTTTGATTGTCCTATTATTAATGAATGACAGAATCCATGGTGTATTTTAGATATAAATATAAATATATTATAATAATATATACTATATATATAAATATATAATATATATATATATATCTATAAATATATATAAGTGTGTTTGTAAAGACATATGTTTTGATAGTAACTTGTACTTACAATCCATCATACACTCATAAACCCTAACACTTAACGTAGCTACCATACATATTAGTCACGATAAGTCGATTTGAGGTCGTAAGTGTAGCAAAAGGTTGCTGATAAATCAACCCAACATTTAGTATAATCAGGGACGCTCACACACTGACATCATTCAGTACCAATAGGAAAAACATCTTATAACATCAAATCCAACCACATATTTGGTCTCCTTTCCGGGATTTTAACTTTGCACTGTAAACTTCTCGCTAAAAAGTATGGGAATCTCATAAAATAATATAAAACGTATTGTGTGAATAGTGGATAAACTGTTATGCCTTAGTGTTGTTGTCATATAGAGTTATTAAGTTACCTTAGTATATTGCAGAACCTAATTGAGAAATATGGCTGATTTAGCTAAGTTCAGATCTGCGGATGTGCAGACTGCCAGGGAAATGAATATGGAGGGTCACAGTCTGATTGACTATGTCACCTCAGAATGTGGATAAGTATAGTGCTAGGAAGAACATAGCTAGCTGAAAAGGAAAGGAGAATGCAGTTTAGAAATGCTAGTGAGAGGGAAATTAAAAGGCTGCAAATTGAAGCTGAGAATAGGCTAGCCTTAGAGGCTGATAGAGAGCGAGATCAAGAGCATCCAATTTGAGGAGAGAAAATTGGAGAGGCTTGAAGAAAAACGGCAAGCAAAGTGAAAGCAGAAGATTAAAGATTACAGAGGGAGCATGAGCCTGCGACTCAGGGAGCTGAGTTGCAGAGCCATGCTCTCTACTATGGTCACAGCCCCCTCTCTAACCTCTGATGCTACTAGCTAACTGGGGGCCACTAACTCAGCTAAGGGTTTTCATTTAGACCATTTTGTTGAGACAGACCGATGACATAAAAAGTTTTTCTAGGTAGAGTTTTGAACTTTTTGGCTACCACGTAGGGGTTAGAGAGAGAGAATGGAGCTCTAAAGTTATCCCAGGGTCCTCAGGGGAACAGCTTATGAAGTTTTTTGCCAAAATGAGCCGGATGACAAAGACAACTAGACATGTTGAAGCAGCTCTTCTGTTTAAGATAACAATAAAACGTAGAGTTTTAGAATGCCAGCTACAGTCGGGGTTTAAGACCTATTCACCAGTTTTCATCCGCCCGGTTAGAGACGCATATGGAGTAATGGCACTTTGGGGAAAACCAAGATCACAGAGAATGAACTCAAAGAACAGATGAGAAGTCCTAGCTCAAGACAAGAGAAAGTTCTCATTGAACAGCGCGGAGAGGCTGGGTGAATAATAAAATTTTAGCGAAGGTATCAGGCACCCAGGCAAGTAAGCTTGAACTAAAAATAAACACGTAGACAATGTGAAGGCTCCACAAAACTTAAACAGATTTTGACAAAAAAGATCAATGTAACAAAGGTTAAGGCACAATTTTGATAAGAGCACTTTAATGAATATAAAAATAAAAACCCACAATTTAAATGACAGAAGTATATAACGAAAAACCTTTTAACCAAGGAAAGAGGTGTGTAAACACTTGTAGGAAGGACAACCACAACACCGAATTTTGTAAAGTAAACCTCTGGATGTTGCTGCAATGAAAAAAAAAAGGGGGAACCAGGAAGTGAAAGGACAACCTGCTAGACAGCATGAACCTTATCACCCCCCCAGTTTTGTGAGATGTTGTATCAATTAGTCACCATTAGGCGCCTCTATGGACACAGGTCTATAAAATAATTTTGGATGCTGTCGTGATTCGCACTTGGTGAACCAAGAGCAGTATACCAAAAACAGTGGAATACAAGGGGCGAACCAAGACCTACCACTCATGAAACTTCCCCATTGACCGGATAACGGTGTAAACTCCGCTAATGTGGAAGTGTAATTTCAGAGCAGCATGATTCGACGCACCCATATACCCTTTGATAGTGGGGTGTCTCTATGTCTTCTTTGGATCGCAAGAGAGACCTGTGTCTTGGCAGGTCCAGACCACCGTCACAATCCGAAATGATGAAGATGACCAATAAACACCAGCCAGAGAATGAGGAAGCATATGCTGAAGAAGGGTCATCTCAGCCTTCCTTTAACAAACTACCTAAGAGCCATACCTCCTCCTAATAAAGGAAAATCTTAATGAAGAATAAATTGTGTATAGAAGGCCGGCACTACTGGTTCACTGGTCACGACAGCTGGTCCTTCCCAGTTCATATAGAGAAAAGGTAAATGGATGTTAGGTCATACTTTCCACCCTTCCAGTGTCACATGGGGATTACCCAACAGGACAGTGGCGTATAGCTTTTCTTTATTTCTGGCCAGGAATAACGGAAGACATAAAGAGATATGAAAAATCCGGTCCAAAATGCCAACGGGTGCTCCAAAGCATGGACTGCTCCAGCAACTTCTAATGGGGAAATGCCAATAGTGGGAACCCCTTTTGAGAGAGTTGCAGTGGATATCGTGGATCTCTCTCTCGGATCCAAGAGGAGGAACAGTTACACCTTACTCTGGTAGACACTTGTCAATGTGCGAGAGGCGGTAGCCCTGTCGTCAATCGATTAGGGGGGGGGCGAAACAATCAATGGCAGAGGCATTACTTACATATTCTCAAGTTAGATTCCCGCACTAATCTTGACAGATTAATGCTCTCCTTCAAGGGGGAAACTAACAGCAGAGGTTTTTCAGGTTGTTTCAAGCCCAAAGCACTTGTCATTGTAATCCGCTATCACCCCCAAGTGACACGGCCAGGTAGAGAAGTTCACTGGGAACTCTCATATCTATCCTGAAGAACAGCTGGCACATGAGAATCCTGATACGTGGGACCAACTTGTTTGGGCGTACCGTGAAGTTCCCCATAACATCAACCGGAATTGCACCCGCAACCCTGTTATTTGGGAGGCACAATAAAAAGGGTCCTTTGGTAGCTTTAGTTAAAGGGACCTGGACAGAGGATAAGGCTGCGGAGACGGTTCCCTCATCATGTTCAATAATGTGAAACGAACTGACCACACATCGTTTAAAAACTATTGGAAACTGGCAAATGATAATTTGTGACAAGCCAGGAAAAAGCATGCTGCTTATTATAATATAGAAAGCTAAAGGATAAGGAAACTTGCTGTGGGGGAGAAGTGCTTTCTTCTAATGCCCGGCAGTAACAAAAAACATCAGATCCCGGGATGGCAAGGGCCTAGACAAGTTTTTGCGAAAATGTATCCCGAACTAAATTATAAGATCGACAAAAAGGGAAAGGAAAAAGTCTATCATGTGAACCTTTTGAAGAACATATTGGACCAGTACAAATCCCAGAAGCGAACACACCTATTGGCTTCGTGTCTATCGCAACCGAAATGATAAAAATGAACCCCCTCCCCTCAGTTGAATATCCACTGAAATTACCAATGAAAACGGTTGCACCGGTGAAGATCAGTAATCACTTGATACATAAGGACAGGAGGGAAAAGGTTCAACAGGTCCCTGAGAAAACCATATATAACAGGGGGTGTGTTAACGGATAAACCGGGGCACACCCAATTTGTTGGAATATCGATCTGAATACACAGACCCAGCACCCTTATCTGTATGAGACCACTATTCTTATTCCTTTCGCTAAGGAAAAAGCCTTTGAAAGAGGTATATTGAATATTTGTTTACAAGAAGGAATTCTTTCTTCCCACAGGTGAGTCTCCTTTATAGGTCCTGTGTGGTTTTGTTGCGAAAACCATCGGGAGAACATAGAACTGTGCATTAGATTACAGGAAACTGAATTGCTGTCACAGAAGGTCAGGTGGATCCATTACCTGTATACTACTCAAACTATTTGCCCGGCTGAACAAGGCAAAATATTTTTCTAAGGTGGATCTTAGCAAAGGCTAATTACCAAATTCCAGTAAAGCCTGAGGTATCGACCTTATTTAGCCTTTAGCACCTCGGAAGGTCATTATGAGTTCAACATGTTTACCGTATTTGGGGTTGAAAAATGCCCCCGAGTGTGTTTTCTAGGATGATGCGAAAATTGACCAGGATCCCCTGAAAAAATCCACGTATTTAGAATTTTATGGATGATTCATCCTCATTTCTACGGACCGAAACATTTGAGGAAAAAGTTACCTCTTTGAATGTGCTGTCTGATAGACTCAGAGAGGCTAACTTAAACGCTAGGCCTACAAAATGTTGTATTGGCTGTAAAGACGTTGGAAATCATGGGGACATACGGTACATCAGGGTAGCATGACCCCCTGATCCCAAGAATCTGGAAAAATTGAAAAGAGCACCTAGGCCACAAACAAAGAAAGATGTGCGAATCTTTCGTGTTCGTTGTGTGGTTTCTACCAAAAGTACATCAAAACATTTTGAAGCTCTAAGTGTAATGTGCTCCTCTGACGGATTTAACTCGCAAAGGTCAACCCTGATACAATAAATTGGTCAGCACAGTGTGAATTGGCTTACCAGGAGTTAAAAGAAAAACTCACAAGCAGGCCAGCTATTGCAATTTGCCTGACTTGAATCAAGAATTTATAAAATGATGATGAAGTGACGGCAAGCAATGTGGGCCTGGGCGCTACATTGTTGCAAAGGTCCTCCTCACAAGATTGGAGAATTGAACCCAGTCGCTTACGCAAGCGCCGCAAGTTGAGAACAAGGCGGAAAAAAATTATTCAACAATTGAAAAGGAATGTCTAGCTTTGATATGGGCTATAAAGAAATTCCCCAGATTTATTTATATGGCAGGACATTTGTGGTCCAAACGGATCATTCACCACTCGTAATTCATGTCACAAAAGGCCAAGCATGAAAATTCCATAATGTATTGAGAATGGTCTTTATTATTGCAGCCACTACTCATATTCTGATTGAATATATTCCCAGGCCCCTCAGAACTTTGGCGCAGACTTTCTAAAGTAGACATCCCTTATGATGAAGATCAGCAGAAAAAACGCGTAAGACTTCATTGGAGCTAAGTTATCTCGCATAATTATAACCGGCTAAATGATTGCACTGTTTTAGGATGGGAGGTGTGTGTAAAAATCTGCGAGAATAATCGCTCCATTTCAGTATAGATTTTAAGTCATAAAATATGATAATAAATATACCCGCCCCTATTGTGTCTGACGGTGAACCTCTCACACGCCAGCTTAGCGTCTGAATTTTGTGCAGTGCTAAAGCCATATAGAACGATCCTACGGTAAAAAATCTACACACACGCGTTTTGGTTTGCGGTTTCGAAAAACGTACTACCAACTATTTAAACATTTTGTCAGATTCTGCTGCATACATTCTGCAGGCCTAAGCCTTATAATTAACGAGTGTTGCGGAAGTGTGGCCGAAAAAATAAACTATCTGAATTGAACGTACACAGTTTAGACTTTAACACTGGTAACTTGGTAAGCAATCCGTACCATTTTTTGGTATTGTGTTACACGATACAATACAAATAATAAACGTCAAAATGCCTACCATCGCCTTGGCAAAAACACGCTTCTTTCTGTCCCGCGAGACCAACAACGTATATACGCCTGTGGCAAAAGCTAACGGATATACACACACACGACCGTTTAAAAATTCTCGAAGCGTAGTGTCGTTGGGACCGTCCACAAAAACAAGTCTGGTGTATTTGAAAAATTAAAAAGTGAGACAGTAAGGAGGGGAAAAGATGGCTAGACATATGTTAAAAGTTATTAATTACCCGACTTTCAGTGCATAAAACTGAAAATCTAAAACGCTACATGGAATATAGTCCCTGAAAAATTATATAATCGTGTAGATTAGTGTATTCCTGAGCACAAATATTTTTTAATCATAATGAGGTAGTCAAATTATTAGCCAAGTTTATTGGAGAAAATGCTATGTGACTGGAAACGCGTAGATGAACGGAAACTGTTGTCCTAGCTCGTTAACTGTAACGCTATTTGGGGAACGATAGTCTTGAAAAGGAGTTTAGTTGCTTATCCTTTACACTGGACGTTTGGCAATTCACCCCAGCCTTTTATTGGCTGTTTGTGATTTTTTAAAGCAATTTTTTTTCATTCATGTAGTTTGCCATTGCAAGGAGGCATAGGAGCCATTTGAATCTGATTTGGAGGGATAGGCGGGTAGACAGAGAGTCTTGGTTTTGGCAGAAAAGATAAAATCTTTATTTAGAAAAATCACTCCTAGATGTGTGACTGTAGTGTTTTTCTTTATTAAATTTTTGAAAATTTGAAATGCTAGAACCCTCAGCTGTGATTTGGGCCTGGTCTGGCAAATTGGCAAAAAGCGTTTACAAGCCTCCAGGCGCCAGCTGAAAAGGAAATATGTTTAGAAGCAAGCTGCGTTGTCCTCAGCAGTACCAAGTGTCGTTATTAACCATTGGCAGTCTGGACAGAAGGCAAAGCTGAACTTAAACTACGAATTAATATCTAAAGCCAGTCATCGTACGTTTGTGTGATATTTCCTTTGAAATTGTGGTAAAGGAAAGAACTTATTAATTTTGTTTCTACAATAATAATTGGTGTCTTCTGCGATACTGCTCGATTGGGGAAGGTTTTCGACTAAGTACAGCGATCCCCAGCAGAGTTAGGCAGGACCTGCTGGGGGTGGGTTCAAGCCAGTAAACCAGCAGTAAACAATTAATGTGTATTTGCATAACTGAAATGGATTTTTTCCACAGTGTCGCCAGTGGGAAAGCTAACCCACGTTTTCTTATGGGCGATTATCATCTTGCAGTGTCCAGAGGCGTTGTAAGCCCTTAAGGAAACAGATTAGGGGCACTGGTAATGCATTGTCCATTTCAGGCGTGGTCTAGAGGTGGTCAGAGAGAGCTTATCCCTTTTTTCTTTGATACTACTAATACATGTGGAAGGGGAATATAGATGTGTTTTTTAGAATCATAACGTTGTTTCAGAGGTTTTTTGTTAAGGTTCAGATGTGGGTACCAGAACCCTGTGTGGCGTGTGTTGCAGTGGTTACTAAACAGTAACCTAATGTGTGGTACACCTGAGGTCTAGTTACTGGCACCAGGGAACCCTTGTACAGCGTGGTCATACCAGAGAGCCTGTTGAAAAATCGACAGCAACAGCCTATTATCTACATATGTGCCATACATGTCGGCCATCTCAGTTTTTTATCCACCTATAATACTATTTTTCGGTAATAGAAATAAAATATAAAATAAAAAGTTGGCAAGAGGACATTCAAGATAATTTTTAAAAGAGAGGAGAGGAATGATGACCGTATCCCACCCAGACGTATTTATATTACCTGTGTACATTAACTTAGTGTACATAGATACACATATGTTGATTGTTCTTATTAGTAAGTGAATGGGACAGAAAGATTCCATGAGTAGTAATTTAAATTGTTTATAAATAACAATCATAAAATCAGTTTTTTGGTTGTTGGACCTGATGTCAGAAAATTCTTCCTGATCCGGCCGAATAAAAAAAAAAAAAAAATTCGTAAATAACCATTTGACCAAATTTTTATACAGGACGTCTATAAGTCTATATTTCTTCGGAGTGTCAGTGTGTTTGTGTTGTAGTCTTGACTCAGTCCATATACTATATATATATATATATATATATATATATATATATATATATATATATATATATATATATATATATATATATATATATATATATATATATATATATGTGTGTGTGTTGTGTGTGTGTGTTAGTAAATACATGTGTTTGTAGTACATGCACTTACAATACATTCATACACTCATAACCCTAGACATATAGACGTAGCTAACGATACATATTAGTCAAGAATAAGTCTGATTGAGGTCGTAAGGTGGTAGCAGAAAAAAAAACAAGGTGTTCTGATAAATCAACCCAACATTTAGTATAATCAGGGACCTTCACAGCTGACCTCATTCAGTACAATAGGTATAACATCTTATAACATCAAATCCACCACAGGTCTGAGCACGATATCTTTCCCGACGCCTTTTGTGGAGAGATAAAACTAGCTATTTCAAGCCCCCAACGGAATTAACAGTAAAATTCCTCGGCTTTTTATTATTATTATTGCTCGTATTGGCTCTTTAAATGTAGATATAATTATATATTTATATTAGAATACTTCTTCACACGTGTGCGCTTCACTTTGTAATAATTAATTCAACTATGAATTTGTAAAAAAAAAAACAACATTTTACAAATGTAATGATCAATTACTTTAACACTTGTAAAAAAAAATGTTCCTTGGTGATTTAAAAAAAAATAGGTTACTTCGCAGAAATTATTTGGGCTTGATGAATATAGGCAAATAAAGTTCGGTCGTGTTTGGCCTGTTAAAATTGGGACTTGCCAAAATGCTGAAGTGCCGAGGCTGCTTTTCTGTAGATTCGTCTCTGTGGTGAGGGTAGGTTTCCAGATCAGTCAGGAAGTAGCCGCTCTTGGTCAAGGCAAGAATCTTCACAAACTGTGGAATGTAGGTGTCAAGTGTCAATTACAAGCTTTGAGCCACAGAACGGTAGTAGGGTCGCCTCGTGCTGGACTACAAACTCAATAATTGAGAAATCATAGACCTCTTGCTGAGGTAAATAGTCTTGGCAACTTGATATAGATGCTTAGAACACACGTTAGGGTATTTAGTTCTATTAACAATCCTTCTGCGACTTTGGGAGGAAGTCCTGTATATGTCCGGTTTTTTTTAATGAATAACTTAGGGTTTCCTTGCTGTGGTGTTCAAAAGTGTTCCTCTAAGTCCGGTACTATATAAAGTCAGAATCTTAACTACTATTCTTTCCTGGCTTCAGTCTGAGCTGTCTACTTGACGATTTCGGGAATGCAGTGTCATGTGTCTAAAAAGTCCTACATTATATCTCAGACTTCACCCACACACTCTTGTGGTTTACTACTAGGCAAATCCGAATCAGAGCGACTGTTTATGACAACTCGAATTGCCAAACCAATAGCATTCAAAGTATATGTTATGATAGAGCAGTGCTTATGAGATTTCCTGCGTGACTCATATGTTTGAGAATTTAAATAGCCACTTTTCCATATATGGAATTGGGATTTCCGTAAAGTGTTGCCACAGTTTACATATATCACACTTCCTACCTACTCTTCAAAATGTCTTCCAAGATTGCGATTATCTATAATCATCTATCCCAAGTAATTCGGAAGTCTGATTACAGGCATACCTTGCGTTATTACGCTTCGCAGATATTGCGCTTTTTTTTCAAATTACACTAGTCAACAACCAAAATGTACCAGAAATGAAAATAGCTGATCTTAACTAATTTTGGTATGCTGAAAACGAAAATGACATTAAAAAATGTTGATTGGCTCTAGTTTTCAAGATATATGCTACTAATTTATTTAATTACGGTCAATTTATATATATGACGCAACTGTTGTGGGCGATTGCATAATTTTTTCTAATGACCAATAAAAATGTAACTAGAAGTTGATGATGCAATCCTACCTATGATTACATCACCTTTGTGTATAAATATCTTATCTCTGATAAAATTTTGCCATTAGTTAGTGCATTTGTCCTTATCAAAAGTATCGTAGTTAGAAATGCCTAGGACATGTGTGAACAGTGCTAATAATTTCTGTTATATATGTGGTGAGGTGACATTTCTATCACAAAAACGAAATATAACTAAAGTGATTAAGAAGGCGTACAGTTTGTATTTTGGCTGCAGAATAGGAGATTAAGATAAGAGCTGGGCGCCACACATATGCTGCAATACATGTGCAGCACATCTTAAACTGTGGTTGACTGGCAAAAGGCAAGCTATGCCTTTTGCAGTCCCAATGATTTGAGAGAGCCCACTGATCATCTCAACAACTGTTAGTTTTGCATGGTCCCTCCAATTGGGAAAGGCATATCAAAGAAGAAAAAAATGGACTCTAGAATATCCAAACATCACCTCTGCAATACGTCCGGTACCACATGGCGATGACCTACCAGTTCCCAAAGTGCCAGAATCATTTTCAGCTGCTTTCACTGATCAAGAAGAGGACATTGGTGGTCCTGAACCATCAACCTCAAGCGACCCAGATTTTGAGCAAACTACATTAACTAAACCACACTTAATAACCCAAGGTGAACTGAATGATCTTGTAAGAGATCTGAATTTACCGAAGACCAAGGCGGAGCTTTTGGGTTCCAGATTGCAACAGTGGAATCTCCTGGCAGAAGATGTTACAATTTCTGTGTATAGGAACCGCCAGAAGTCGCTTATTACATTCTTTTTCAAAGAGGGTGACCTTTCTGCGCGCCACAACATTTCTGGTTTAATGGCAGCCCTCAAAATCAATTACATACCGGAAGAGTGGAGGCTTTTCATTGATTCATCCAAGACGAGTCTTAAAGCTGTTTTGTTGAATAATGGTAATGTGTTACCGTCAATTCCAGTTGGTCACGCAGTTCATATGAAAGAAACTTATGAAAACATTAAGCAGCTTTTGAAGTGTATAAACTACGATCATCATCATTGGTCACTTTGCGGTGACTTAAAAGTGGTCGCTCTTTTGCTTGGACTTACAGGGTGGCTTACACCAAGTACTGTTGCTTTCTCTGTGAGTGGGATAGCCGTGCACGAAGTGACCATTACATCAGAAGACATTGGCCAATCAGGCAGTCATTGCAGCCTGGCAGTAAGAACGTTGAGAACCCAGCACTTGTCGACACCAGCAAGATTTTGTTGCCACCTTGCACATTAAGCTGGGTCTCATGAAAAAACTTTGTCAAGGCAATGGAGAAAACAGATGAGGCTTTCAAATACCTCATCAGAAAATTTCCAAGACTGAGTGAAGCTAAAATAAGAGAGGGAGTATTTGTTGGTCCGCAAATTCAAAAACTTCTTCATGATGACGAGTTTCTTTGCGTGTTGCATGGCAAGGAAAAAGCAGCATGGCTAGCATTTAAGTCAGTGGTGGACAATTTTCTTGGAAACAACAGATCTGATAATTACAATGAAATTGTAGAAAATCTCCTTCTGAAGTATAAGAGTCTTGGCTGCAACATGTCTTTGAAAATTCATTTTCTGGATTCTCATCTGGATTTCTTTACGTCAAACTGTGGAGCGGTCAGTGATGAGCATGGTGAACGATTTCACCAGGACATTGCTGCTATGGAGACAAGGTATCAAGGCAATTGGAGCCCTTCAATGCTTGCTGATTACTGTTGGACTGTGACAAGAGACACCTCATCGATTGACTACAAGAAGCAAGCAAAGAGAGCTCGAACAGCGACTGAATAATGACGGAATGGGTTCAAATGTGCCTTTTTAAAACATGATATGTGAACTTTAAATAATGTTTTTATTTTTTCTATCATTTTATGTTGAAATATCAATTAATTGAGTATGTAACCACAATTTTTATAATGCTAAAGTAGAAAGACTAGCTGTTCGAATTTACATTACAGTAATACAAATAATGTATGCTTGTTTAATTCTCTGGGGTGAACAGCTAGTCTTTCTACTTTAGCATTATAAAAATTGTGGTTACATACTCAATTAATTGATATTTCAACATAAAATGATAGAAAAAATAAAAACATTATTTAAAGTTCACATATCATGTTTTAAAAAGGCACATTTGAACCCATTCCGTCATTATTCAGTCGCTGTTCGAGCTCTCTTTGCTTGCTTCTTGTAGTCAATCGATGAGGTGTCTCTTGTCACAGTCCAACAGTAATCAGCAAGCATTGAAGGGCTCCAATTGCCTTGATACCTTGTCTCCATAGCAGCAATGTATTGGTGAAATCGTTCACCATGCTCATCACTGACCGCTCCACAGTTTGACGTAAAGAAATTCAGATGAAAATCCAGAAAATGAATTTTCAAAGACATGTTGCAGCCAAGACTCTTATACTTCAGAAGGAGATTTTCTACAATTGCATTGTAATTATCAGATCTGTTGTTTCCAAGAAAATTGTCCACCACTGACTTAAATGCTAGCCATGCTGCTTTTTCCTTGCCATGCAACACGCAAAGAAACTCGTCATCGTGAAGAAGTTTTTGAATTTGCGGACCAACAAATACTCCCTCTCTTATTTTAGCTTCACTCAGTCTTGGAAATTTTCTGATGTGGTATTTGAAAGCCTCATCTGTTTTCTCCATTGCCTTGACAAAGTTTTTTCATGAGACCCAGCTTAATGTGCAAGGGTGGCAACAAAATCTTGCTGGTGTCGACAAGTGCTGGGTTCTCAACGTTCTTACTGCCAGGCTGCAATGACTGCCTGATTGGCCAATGTCTTCTGATGTAATGGTCACTTCGTGCACGGCTATCCCACTCACAGAGAAAGCAACAGTACTTGGTGTATCCACCCTGTAGTCCAAGCAAAAGAGCGACCACTTTTAAGTCACCGCAAAGTGACCAATGATGATGATCGTAGTTTATACACTTCAAAAGCTGCTTAATGTTTTCATAAGTTTCTTTCATATGAACTGCGTGACCAACTGGAATTGACGGTAACACATTACCATTATTCAACAAAACAGCTTTAAGACTCGTCTTGGATGAATCAATGAAAAGCCTCCACTCTTCCGGTATGTAATTGATTTTGAGGGCTGCCATTAAACCAGAAATGTTGTGGCACGCAGAAAGGTCACCCTCTTTGAAAAAGAATGTAATAAGCGACTTCTGGCGGTTCCTATACACAGAAATTGTAACATCTTCTGCCAGGAGATTCCACTGTTGCAATCTGGAACCCAAAAGCTCCGCCTTGGTCTTCGGTAAATTCAGATCTCTTACAAGATCATTCAGTTCACCTTGGGTTATTAAGTGTGGTTTAGTTAATGTAGTTTGCTCAAAATCTGGGTCGCTTGAGGTTGATGGTTCAGGACCACCAATGTCCTCTTCTTCATCAGTGAAAGCAGATGAAAATGATTCTGGCACCTTGGTAACTGGTAGGTCATCGCCATGTGGTACCGGACGTATCGTATTGCAGAGGGGATGTTTGGATATTCCAGAGTCCATTTTTTCTTCTTTGATATGCCTTTCCCAATTGCAGGGATCATGCAAAAGTAACAGTTGTTGAGATGATCAGTGGGCTCTCTCCAAATCATTGGGACTGCAAAACGCATAGCTTGCCTTTTGCCAGTCAACCACAGTTTAAGATGTAATGCACATGTATTGCAGCATATGTGTGGCGCCCAGCTCTTATCTTAATCTCCTATTCTGCAGCCAAAATACAAACTGTACGCCTTCTTAATCACTTTAGTTATATTTCGTTTTTTGTGATAGAAATGTCACCTCACCACATATATAACAGAAATTATTAGCACTGTTCACACATGTCCTAGGCATTTCTAACTACGATACTTTTGATAAGGACAAATGCACTAACTAATGGCAAAATTTTATCAGAGATAAGATATTTATACACAAAGGTGATGTAATCATAGGTAGGATTGCATCATCAACTTCTAGTTACATTTTTATTGGTCATTAGAAAAAAATTATGCAATCGCCCACAACAGTTGCGTCATATATATAAATTGACCGTAATTAAATAAATTAGTAGCATATATCTTGAAAACTAGAGCCAATCAACATTTTTTAATGTCATTTTCGTTTTCAGCATACCAAAATTAGTTAAGATCAGCTATTTTCATTTCTGGTACATTTTGGTTGTTGACTAGTGTAATTTGAAAAAAAAGCGCAATATCTGCGAAGCGTAATAACGCAAGGTATGCCTGTAATCAGACTTCCGAATTACTTGGGATAGATGATTATAGATAATCGCAATCTTGGAAGACATTTTGAAGAGTAGGTAGGAAGTGTGATATATGTAAACTGTGGCAACACTTTACGGAAATCCCAATTCCATATATGGAAAAGTGGCTATTTAAATTCCCAAACATATGAGTCACGCAGGAAATCTCATAAGCACTGCTCTATCATAACATATACTTTGAATGCTATTGGTTTGGCAATTCGAGTTGTCATAAACAGTCGCTCTGATTCGGATTTGCCTAGTAGTAAACCACAAGAGTGTGTGGGTGAAGTCTGAGATATAATGTAGGACTTTTTAGACACATGACACTGCATTCCCGAAATCGTCAAGTAGACAGCTCAGACTGAAGCCAGGAAAGAATAGTAGTTAAGATTCTGACTTTATATAGTACCAGACTTAGAGGAACACTTTTGAACACCACAGCAAGGAAACCCTAAGTTATTCATTAAAAAAAACCGGACATATACAGGACTTCCTCACAAAGTCGCAGAAGGATTGTTAATAGAACTAAATACCCTAACGTGTGTTCTAAGCATCTATATCAAGTTGCCAAGACTATTTACCTCAGCAAGAGGTCTATGATTTCTCAATTATTGAGTTTGTAGTCCAGCACGAGGCGACCCTACTACCGTTCTGTGGCTCAAAGCTTGTAATTGACACTTGACACCTACATTCCACAGTTTGTGAAGATTCTTGCCTTGACCAAGAGCGGCTACTTCCTGACTGATCTGGAAACCTACCCTCACCACAGAGACGAATCTACAGAAAAGCAGCCTCGGCACTTCAGCATTTTGGCAAGTCCCAATTTTAACAGGCCAAACACGACCGAACTTTATTTGCCTATATTCATCAAGCCCAAATAATTTCTGCGAAGTAACCTATTTTTTTTTAAATCACCAACGAACATTTTTTTACAAGTGTTAAAGTAATTGATCATTACATTTGTAAATGTTGTTTTTTTTTTTTTACAAATTCATAGTTGAATTAATTATTACAAAGTGAAGCGCACACGTGTGAAGAAGTATTCTAATATAAATATATAATTATATCTTCATTTAAAGAGCCAATACGAGCAATAATAATAATAAAAAGCCGAGGAATTTTACTGTTAATTCTGTTGGGGGCTTGAAATAGCTAGTTTTATCTCTCCACAAAAGGCGTCGGGAAAGATATCGTGCTCAGACCTGTGGTGGATTTGATGTTATAAGATGTTATTCCTATTGTACTGAATGAGGTCAGCTGTGAAGGTCCCTGATTATACTAAATGTTGGGTTGATTTACCAGAACACCTTTCTGCTACCACCTTACGACCTCAATCAGACTTATTCTTGACTAATATGTATGTTAGCTACGTCTATATGTCTAGGGTTATGAGTGTATGATGTATTGTAAGTGCAAGTACTACAAACACATGTATTTACTAACACACACACACACACACACACATATATATATATATATATATATATATATATATATATATATATATATATATATATATATATATATATATATATATATATATATATATATATATATATATATGACTGAGTCAAGACTACAACCACAAACACACTGACACTCTAAGAAATATATCTTATAGAAGTCTGTATAAAAATTTGGTAAAATGGTTATTTACAATTTATTCGGCCGGATCAGAATTTTCTGCATCAGGTCCAACAACCAAAAATCGATTTTATGAATGTATTTATAACAATTTAAATACTACCATGGATCTTCTGTCCATTCAATTAATAATAAGACAATCAAAATATGTGTATCTATGTTCACTAAGTTAATGACACTGGTAATTAATAGTATGGGTGGGATACTGTCATCATTCCCTCTCTCTCTTTTAAAATTATCTTGAAAGTCTCTTGCCAACATTTTATTTTATGTTATTTCTATACCGAAATATAGTATTATAGTGGATAAACTGAGTGCCGACATGTATGGCACTTATGTAGATAATAGCTGTTGCTGTCATTTTCACAGGCTCTCTGGTATGACCACGCTGACAAGGTTCCTGGTGCAGTAACTAGACCTCAGGGTCCAAACAATAGGTTACTTTAGTACACTGCAACAACGCCACCAGGGTTCTGGTACCCACACTGTACCATAACAAAAACCTCTGAAACAACGTTATGATTCTCAAAAACACATCTATATTCCCTTCCACATGTAATAGTTGACATAAAGAAAAAGGGTCAGATCTCTCTGACCACCCCATACCACTCTGAAATGACAATGCATTACCAGTGCCCCTATTCTGTTCCTTAAGGGCTACAACGCCTCTGACACTGCAAGATGATGATCTCCCATAAGATAACGTGGGTTAGCTTTCCCACTGGCAACTGTGGAAATCATTTTCAGTTATGCAATACACATTAATTGTTACTGCTGTTACTGCTTGAACACACCCCACAGGTCCTGCCTAACTCTGCTGGGGACTCTGTACTTAGTCGAAAACCTTCCCAATCGAGCAGTATCGCAGACACCAATTTTATTGTAATAACAAAATTAATAATTTCTTTCCTTACCACAATTCAAAGAAATATCACAAACGTACGTTGACTGGCTTTAGCATAAATAGTAGTTTAAGTTCAGCTTTGCCTTCTGTCCAGACTGCCAATGGTTAATAACACACTTGGTACTGCTGAGGACAACGCAGCTTGCTTCTAACATATTTCTTTTCAGCTGGCGCTGAGCTGTAAACGCTTTTTGCCAATATGCCTAGACCGGCCCAATCACAGCGAGGGTCTAGCATTTCAATTTTCAAAAATTTAAAAAGAAAAACACTACTTCACACTTCTAGGAGTGATTTTTCTAAATATAGATTTTATCTTTTCTGCCCAACCAATACTCTCTGTCTACCCTCCTATACCCTCCAATCAGATTCAAATTGCTCCTATGCCTCCTTTCAATGGCAAACTACTGAATGAAAAAATTGCTTAGAAAAATCACAAACAGCCAATAAAAGCTGGGGTTGATTGCCACGTCCTGTAAAGGATAAGCAACTAACTCCTTTCAAACTATCGTTCCCAATAGCGTTACAGTTAACGAGCAAGGACAACAGTCCGTTCATCTACGCGTTTCCAGTCACATAGCATTTTCTCAATAACTTGGCTAATAATTTGACTACCATTAATATTAAAACATATTTGTGCTCAGAATACACTAAGCTACACGAATATATAATTTTTATGACTATATTCATGTGCGTTTAGATTTTCAGTTTTATCACTGACAGTCGTTAATTATAACTTTTTACATAAGTCTACCATCTTTTCCCCCTCCTTCTGTCTCACTTTTTAATTTTTCAAATAAACCAACTTGTTTTTGTGACGTCACAACTACACTACGCGTCGAGAATTTAAACTGTCTGTGTGTGTATATCCGTTAGCTTTGCCACAGCGTGTATATACTAGTTGTCTCGCGGACAGAACGAAGCGGGTTTTTGCAAGGCGATGGTAGCATTTTGCGTTAATTATTTGTATTGTATCGTGTAACACTACCAAAAAATGTAAGGATTGCTACCAATTACCAGTGTTAAAGTCAAACTTGTACGTTAATTCAGATAGTTATTTTGCGGCACACTTCCGCAAAATCGTTAATTATAAGGCTAGGCTGCAGAATGTATGCAGCAGATCTGGCAAAATGTTAAATATTGGTAGTACGTTTTCGAAACCGAAACCAAAACGCGTGTTAGATTTTTACCGTAGGATCGTTCTATAGGCTTTAGCACTGCACAAAATTCAGCGCTATGCTGGCGTGTGAGAGGATCACCGTCAGACACAATAGGGCGGGTTTATTTATTATCATTTTATGACTAAAATCTTACTGAAATGAGCGATTATTCTCGCAGATTTTACTACACACCTCCCATCCTAAAACATGCAATCATTAGCAGGTTATAATCTGCGAGATAACTTAGCTCAATGAAGTCTTACGCGTTTTTCTGATCTTCATCATAAGGATGTCTACTTAGAAAGTCTGCGCCTAAGTTCTGAGGGCCGGGAATATATTCAATCAGAAATGAGTATGGCTGCAATAATAAAGACCATCTCAACATTATGGAATTTTCATGCTTGGCCTGTGACAGGAATACGAGTGGTGAATGATCCGTTTGGACCACAAATGTCCTGCCATATAAATAAATCTGGAATTTCTTTATAGCCCATATCAAAGCTAGACATTCCTTTTCAATTGTTGAATAATTTTTTTCCGCCTTGTTCAACTTGCGGCTTGCGTAAGCGACTGGGTTCAATTCTCCATCTTGTGAGGAGGACCTTTGCAACAATGTAGCGCCCAGGCCCACATTGCTTGCGTCACTTCTCACTATAAATTCTTGATTCAAGTCAGGCAATTGCAATACTGGCCTGCTTGTGAGTTTTTCTTTTAACTCCTGGTAAGCCAATTCACACTGTGCTGACCAATTTATTGTATCAGGTTGACCTTTGCGAGTTAAATCCGTCAGAGGAGCACATATAGAGTTAAAATTTTTGATGTACTTTTGGTAGAAACCACACAACGACACGAAAGATTGCACATCTTTCTTTGTTTGTGGCCTAGGTGCTCTTTTCAATTTTTCCAGATTCTTGGGATCAGGGGTCATGCTACCCTGATGTACCGTATGTCCCAAGAATTCCAACTCTTTACAACCAATACAACATTTTGTTGGCCTAGCGGTTAAGTTAGCCTCTCTGAGTCTATCAAACAGCATATTCAAAGAGGTAACGTATTCCTCAAATGTTTCCGTAGCAATGAGGATATCATCCATAAAATTCGAAATACGTGGATTTTTTCAGGGGATCCAGCAATTTTCGCATCATCCTAGAAAACACACTCGGGGCATTTTTCAACCCAAACGGTAACATGTTGAACTCATAATGACCTTCCGAGGTGCTAAAGGCTAAATAAGGTCGAACCTCAGGCTTTACTGGAATTTGGTAATAGCCTTTGCTAAGATCCACCTTAGAAAAATATTTTGCCTTGTTCAGCCGGGCAAATAGTTGAGTAGTATCAGGTAATGGATCCACCTGACCTTCTGTGACAGCATTCAGTTTCCTGTAATCTATGCACAGTCTATGTTCTCCCGATGGTTTTCGCAACAAAACCACACAGGAACTATAAGGAGACTCACTGTGAGAAATAATTCCTTCTTGTAACAAATATTCAATCTCCTCTTTCAAAGCTTTTTCCTTAGCGAAAGGAATAGAATAGGGCCTCATACAGATAGGTGCTGGGTCTAGTAGTTTCATATCATATTCCAACAAATTGGTGTGCCCCGGTTTATCCGTTAACACATCTGTATGTTTCTCAGGGACCTGTTGAACCTTCTCCCTCTGTCCTTTTATCAAGTGATTACTGATCTTCACCTGTGCAAACGTTTCACTGGTTTTCAGTGGATATTCAAATGAGGGGAGGGGGTCATTTTTCATTTCGGTTGCGATAGACAAGGCCAATAGGTGTGTTCCTTCCTGGATTTGTCTGTCCAGATATTTCTTCAAAAGGTTCACATGATAGACTTTTTCCTTTCCCTTTTTGTCTATCTTATAATTTGTTCGGGATACCTTTTCCAAAACTGTATATGGCCCTTGCCATCCGATCTGAAGTTTATTGTTACTGCCGGGCAATAGAAGAAGCACCTTCTCCCCCACAGCAAGTTCCCTATCCTTAGCTTTCTTATTATAATAAGCAGCATGCTTTTTCCTGGCTTGTCTCAAATTATCATTTGCCAGTTTCCAACTAGTTTTTAAACGAGTGGTCAGTTCGTTCACATATTGACATGATGAGGTAACAGTCTCCTCTGCCTTCTCATCTGTCCAGGTCCTTAACAAAGCTTCCAAAGGACCTTTTATTGGCCTCCCAAATAACAGGGTTGCGGGTGCCATTCCGGTTGAGTTATGGGGAACTTCCCGGTACGCAAACAAGTTGGTCCCACGTATCAGGTTTCTCATGTGCCAGCTTTCTCAGGATAGAAATGAGAGTCCCATTGAACCTCTCTACCTGGCCGTTCCCTTGGGGGTGATACGGACTACAATGAAAGTGCTTGGCTTGAAACAACCTGAAAACCTCTGCTGTTAGTTTCCCCTTGAACGGAGAGCCATTATCAGTCAAGATTTGATGCGGGAATCCTAACCTTGTGAATATCGTAAGTAATGCCTCTGCCACATGTTTCGAATCGATTGACGACAGGGCTACCGCCTCTCCCCACATAGAACAAGTGTCTACCAGAGTAAGGATGTAACTGTTCCTCCTCTTGGTCCGAGAGAGAGATCCCACGATATCCACTGCAACTCTCTCAAAAGGGGTTCCCGCTATTGGCATTTCCCCTAGAGCTGCTGGAGCAGTCCAATGCTTTGGAGCTACCCGTTGGCATTCTGGACAGGATTTTACATATCTCTTTATGTCTTCAGTTATCCCTGGCCAGAAATAATGACAAGCTATACGCTGTCCTGTTGCGCTAATCCCCATGTGACCACTGAAGGGGATAGTATGACCTAACTCCATTACCTTTTCTCTATATGAACTGGGAAGGACCAGCTGTCCGTGACCAGCTGAACCAGTGCCGGCCTTCCTATACAACAATTTATTCTTCATATAGAATTCTCCTTTATTAGGAGGAGTATGGCTCTTAGGTAGTTTTTTAAAGCAAGGCTTGAGTGACCCATCTTCAGCCTATGCCTTCCTCATCTCCTCTGGATGAGTGTTTATTGGCTCATCTTCTTCATTTCTGGATTGTGAACGGGTCTGGACCGCTGCCAAGACCACAGGTCTCTTGCGATCCCCAAAGAAGACATAGAGACACCCCAATATCAAAGGGTATATGGGTGCGTCGATCACTGCTGCTCTGATTACACCTTCCACATAGCGAGTTTTCACCGTTATCCGGGCAATGGGAAGTTTCATGAGTGGTAGGTCCTTGGTCGCCCCTTGTATCTCCACTGTTTCTGTGGTATACTGCTCTTGGTTCACCAAGTGCGAACTCACGACAGCATCAAAATCTAGACCTGTGTCATAGAGGCGCCTAATGGTGACATAATTGCATACAACATCCTCACAAACTGGGGGGTGATAAGGTTCCTGCTGTCTAGCAGGTTTGTCCTTCACTTCCTGGTTCCCCCTTCTCATAGCAGCACATCCAGAAGGTTTACTTTTACAAAATTCGGTGTTATGGTTGTCCTTCCTACAATGTTTACACCACCTCTTTCCTTGGTTAAAAGGTTTTCTTTCATCATACCTTCTGTCATTAAATTGTGGGTTTTTATTTTTATAGTCATTACGTGGTCTATCAAAATTGTGCCTACCTTTGTTACATTGATCTTTTTTGTCAAATCTGTTAAAGTTTTGTGGAGCCTTACCATTGTCTACGTGTTTCTTTTTAGTGCCAGCTACCTCTGCCTGGGCTGCCTGATACCTCTCAGCAACATTAATTATCTCACCCAGCCTCTCCGCGCCCTGTTCAATGAGAAACTTTCTCATGTCTGGAGCCATGGACTCTCTCATCTGTTCTTTGAGTATCATCTCTTTGAGATCTTGGGTTTTCCCCAAAGTAGCCCATTTCTCCATATGCGTCTCTAACCGGGCGGAGAACTGGTGATAGGTCTCACCCGACAGTAGCCTGGCATTCCTAAAACTCTTCGTTCTTTTCGTATCTTAACAGAAGAGCCTGCTTCAACATGTCATAGTTGTCTTTGTCATCCCTGCTCATTTTGGCAAAAACTTCATAAGCTGTTCCCCTGAGACCCTGGGATAACTTTAGGCTCCACTTCTCTCTCTCTAACCCATACGTGGTAGCCAAAAGTTCAAACCTACCTAGAAAACTTTCTATGTCATCGTCTTTCTCAACAAAATGGTCTAAATGAAAACCCATAGCTGAGTTAGTGGCCCCCTGACTAGCAGTAGCATCAGAGGTAGAGGGGCTGTGACCATAGTCAGGAGCATGGCCCTGCAACTCCAGCTCCCTGAGTCGCAGCTCATGCTCCCTCTGTAATCTTTTATCTTCTGCTTCCCTTGCGGCCTTTTTATCTTCTGCCTCCAATTTTCTCTCCTCAAATTGGAGCCTCTTGATCTCAGCCTCTCTATCAGCCTCTAAGGCCCTAGCCTACTTCTCAGCTTCAATTTGCATCCTTTTAATTTCCCTCTCTCTAGCATCTTCTAACTGCATTCTCCTTTCTTCAGCTAGCCTATGTTCTTCCCTAGCAATATACTTATCACATTCTGAGGTGACATAGTCAATCAAGACTTGACCCTCCATATTCATCTCCCTGGCAGTCTGCACAGCCGCAGATCTGAACTTAGCTAAATCAGCCATATTTTCTCAATTAAGGTTAGCAATATACTAAGGTAACTTAATAACTCTAATATGACAACAACACTAAGCACTAACAGTTTATCCACTATTTCACAAAATACTTTTTATATTATTTTATGAGATTCCCATACAATTTTAGGAGAAGTTTTACCCAGTGCAAAGTTAAAATCCCGGAACAGGAGACCCCAATATATGTGGTGGATTTGATGTTATAAGATGTTATTCCTATTGTACTGAATGAGGTCAGCTGTGAAGGTCCCTGATTATACTAAATGTTGGGTTGATTTATCAGAACACCTTTCTGCTACCACCTTACGACCTCAATCAGACTTATTCTTGACTAATATGTATGTTAGCTACGTCTATATGTCTAGGGTTATGAGTGTATGATGTATTGTAAGTACAAGTACTACAAACACATGTATTTACTAACACACACATATATATATATATATATATATATATATATGTATATATATATATATATATATATATATATAAAATACTACCATGGATCTTCTGTCCATTCAATTAATAATAAGACAATCAAAATATGTGTATCTATGTTCACTAAGTTAATGACACTGGTAATTAATAGTATGGGTGGGGTACTGTCATCATTCCCTCTCTCTCTTTTAAAATTATCTTGAATGTCTCTTGCCAACAATTTATTTTATGTTATTTCTATACCGAAATATAGTATTATAGTGGATAAACTGAGTGCCGACATGTATGGCACTTATCTAGATAATAGCTGTTGCTGTCATTTTCACAGGCTCTCTGGTATGACCACGCTGACAAGGTTCCTGGTGCAGTAACTAGACCTCAGGGTCCAAATAATAGGTTACTTAAGTACACTGCAACAACGCCACCAGGGTTCTGGTACCCACACTGTACCATAACAAAAACCTCTGAAACAACGTTATGATTCTTAAAAACACATCTATATTCCCTTCCACATGTAATAGTTGACATAAAGAAAAAGGGTCAGATCTCTCTGACCACCCCATACCACTCTGAGATGACAATGCATTACCAGTGCCCCTATTCTGTTCCTTAAGGGCTACAACGCCTCTGACACTGCAAGATGATGATCTCCCATAAGATAACGTGGGTTAGCTTTCCCACTGGCAACTGTGGAAATCATTTTCAGTTATGCAATACACATTAATTGTTACTGCTGTTACTGCTTGAACACACCCCACAGGTCCTTCCTAACTCTGCTGGGGACTCTGTACTTAGTCGAAAACCTTCCCAATCGAGCAGTATCGCAGACACCAATTTTATTGTAATAACAAAATTAATAATTTCTTTCCTTACCACAATTCAAAGAAATATCACAAACGTACGTTGACTGGCTTTAGCATAAATAGTAGTTTAAGTTCAGCTTTGCCTTCTGTCCAGACTGCCAATGGTTAATAACACACTTGGTACTGCTGAGGACAACGCAGCTTGCTTCTAACATATTTCTTTTCAACTGGCGCTGAGCTTTAAACGCTTTTTGCCAATATGCCTAGACCGGCCCAATCACAGCGAGGGTCTAGCATTTCAATTTTTAAAAATTTGAAAAGAAAAACACTACTTCACACTTCTAGGAGTGATTTTTCTAAATATAGATTTTATCTTTTCTGCCCAACCAATACTCTCTGTCTACCCTCCTATACCCTCCAATCAGATTTGAATTACTCCTATGCCTCCTTTCAAACTATCGTTCCCAGTAGCGTTACAGTTAACGAGCAAGGACAACAGTCCGTTCGTCTACGCGTTTCCAGTCAAATAGTATTTTCTCAATAACTTGGCTAATAATTTGACTACCATTAATATTAAAACATATTTGTGCTCAGAATACACTAAGCTACACGAATATATAATTTTTATGACTATATTCATGTGCGTTTAGATTTTCAGTTTTATCACTGACAGTCGTTAATTATAACTTTTTACATAAGTCTACCATCTTTTCCCCCTTCTTCTGTCTCACTTTTTAATTTTTCAAATAAACCAACTTGTTTTTGTGACGTCACAACTACACTACGCGTCGAGAATTTAAACTGTCTGTGTGTGTATATCCGTTAGCTTTGCCACAGCGTGTATATACTAGTTGTCTCGCGGACAGAACGAAGCTGGTTTTGGCAAGGCGATGGTAGCATTTTGCGTTAATTATTTGTATTGTATCGTGTAACACTACCAAAAAATGTAAGGAATGCTACTGATTACCAGCGTTAAAGTCAAAATTTTACGTTAATTCAGATAGTTATTTTGCGGCACACTTTTGCAAAATCGTTAATTATAAGGCCAGGCTGCAGAATGTATGCAGCAGATCTGGCAAAATGTTAAATATTGGTAGTACGTTTTCGAAACCGAAACTAAAACGCGTGTTAGATTTTTCCCGTGGGATCGTTCTATAGGCTTTAGCACTGCACAAAATTCAGCGCTATGCTGGCGTGTGAGAGGATCACCGTCAGATACAATAGGGCGGGTTTATTTATTATCATTTTATGACTAAAATCTTCTTGAAATGAGCGATTATTCTCGCAGATTTTACTACAAGACCCATTCAGCATTGTTCTCGATTTCTTAAATATCTTGTGGATACTCCCTCGAGGTAGACGCATCATCATCTTTGTATCTGCATCTCTGCCAAGAGTAATCTTGTGCGACGGTTGACACCTTTGAAGACCCACATTAGATACTCTAGGTTTTGACCACTGTTGGACCACTACTGCAGAGAAAAGGGGAGGTAACCCGTGACAGTAGACTAGCTCTTCTTGTAGGTAAGTTCTTACTCGTACACTCGTTCTTCTTCTTGTAAGTTAGTTCTTACTTTTGAAGACTAGTTCTTCTTTAGGTTAGTTCTTGCTCGTGTAGACTAGTTCTTCTTCCTATAGGTTAGTTCTTACTTATATAGATTAGTTCTTCTTATAGGTTAGTTCGTACTCGTACACTCTTTTTTCTTCTTGTAAGTTAGTTCTTACTTTTGTAGACTAGTTCTTCTTTAGGTTAGTTCTTGCTCGTGTAGGCTAGTTCTTCTTCTTATAGGTTAGTTCTTACTTATATAGACTAGTTCTTTTTCTTATAGGTTAGTTCTTACTCTTATAGACTAGTTCTTCTTATAAGTTAGTTCTTACTCTTGTACACTAGTTCTTCTTCTTGTAAGTTAGTTCTTACTCTTGTAGACTTGCTCTTCTTTAGGTTAGTTCTTGTTCGTGTAGACTAGTTCTTCTTCTTACAGGTTAGTTTTTACTCTTGTAGACTAGTTCTTCTTCTTATAAGTTAGTTCTTACTCTTGTAGACTAGTTCTTCTTCTTATAGATTTAAAAAAAAAACTTTGTTGTTAACAGGCTGGGTCTTCTTAGTTGTCTTCTCTACAGAGAGCGTAATCTAATCTTCAGAACGGGACTTCGGCAGAAACGTGTCCAGCCCATGAACTTCTTTGCAGACTAGAACACTAGATAACAGGCCCTCTGGGTCATGTTTTTCGTGTTGCTGATTCACCCCCAACCACTACTGGGATTTAAACGCCTTTAAGTTGAGAGAAAAGGTTCATATTGACTCATACTGACTTTGTACATTCTGGAATCTTGTGGTGGTTGGGAAAAAATAGAAGACAAGAACATCAGTAAGTTTTGGCACGTACATGAATAATTCTTAACTCTAATTTTCCACCGCTTGCTCACAGTGACCTTGACTTCTGTACTGGCGGAGCACTTGTTTCTGGATGAGTTCACAGGTGTACAAAATAACTCTGAAGAAACACGCTATCTAACAAGACAGATTATGTGTCAATTTATATCTGCCTCAATGTTTCGCCTAATCCCAGCGCGTACTGTTAAACAAAAGAAAATGAAAGATTTATTAAAATCTAGAGCTGTATTTTTATTACGAATAATGGAAAGAACAGGAAAAAATGAGACAAGAGAAAAGAATTGGAAAGATGACTACGAAAAGCCACTTTCTGCTTGTGTGAAGACAGAATGAGATGAGTAAGTAGTGAAGGAAGAGAAGAAAAACTATGTGAAGAAGAAGAACAACAAGGTGGAGAAGGAATAGATAAAAGTGGAGCAGCAGGAAAAGTTAAAAGACAAGGAGGAGGTGACGAGAAGAAGGTAGTGGAGAATGGAGAGAAGGAGTTGAGAGAGAAGAAGGAGGTGGAGAATGAGAAGAACTAGTTGGAGAATGAAAAGAAGTAGTTGGACAATGGGAAGTAGTTGGACAATGAGAAGAAGTAGTTTGAGAATGAAAAGAAGTAATTGGAGAATGAAAAGAAGTAGTTGTACAATTATAAGTAGTTGGATAATGTGAAAAAGTAGTTGGACAATGAGAAGTAGTTGGACAATGAGAAGTATTTGGACAATGAGAAGAAATAGTTGGACAATGAGAAGTAGTTGGACAATGAGAAGAAGTATGTTAGACAATGAGAAAAAGTAGTTGGACAATGAGAAGAAGTAGTTGGGCAATGAGAAGTAGTTGGACAATGAGAAGAAGTATGTTAGACAATGAGAAGTAGTTGGACAATGAGAAGTAGTTGGACAATGAGAAGTAGTTGGACAATGAGAAGTAGTTGGACAATGAGAAGACGTAGTTGGACAATGAGAAGATGTAGTTGGAGAATGTAGAGAAGTAGTTGGACAATGAAAAGAAGTAGCTGGACAATGAGAAGATGTAGTTGGACAATGAGAAGTAGTTGGACAATGAGAAGTAGTTGGACAATGAGAAGAAGTAGTTGGACAATGAGATGAAGTAGTTGGACAATGAGAAGATGTAGTTGGAGAATGTGGAGAAGTAGTTGGACAATGAAAAGAAGTAGTTGGACAATGAGAAGTAGTTGGACAATGAGAAGTAGTTGGACAATGAGAAGTAGTTGGACAATAAGAAGAAGTAGTTGGACAATGAGAAGATGTAGTTGGACAGAAGTAGTTGGACAATGAGAAGAAGTAGTTGGACAATAAGAAGAAGTAGTTGGACAATGAGAAGATGTAGTTGGAGAATGTGGAGAAGTAGTTGGACAATGAAAAGAAGTAGTTGAACAATGAGAAGAGGGAGCCGCGCTGGTGTAATGGCTTCGGCGTTGTACTGGCTGTCGTAAATTTATTTTGAGAGAAAAGAGTCTTAGAAATAGTGGTCCGGTTTAGAGTGAAAAATGATGATGGAAAACTCAGTGATAGAAAATGTAGAGATTTAATAGTTGCTTCACAGCGAGCTGGAGGAGAGTAAAGACAGACTTATCTACGACAAATCGCTTCTCTCAATCTTCTCTTCCGCTCTCCTGGTCAAACAATTATTTGCCAGTTTTCCAGACTCGCATCTGCGCGCACACCGATTTGGTGTTTTTCACACACACAGACGATGTTGATACAAACTATATTAAACGAATCAGGGGAAAAGTTGGGCTTTGGGTATATCCAACACACAGAACTAAATGAGTTTGTGTGATTTTATTCACTTTAAACATCAATCACTAAAAATATCAGATATTACATAAATTATCATAAGTACACAAATGCAAATAACAAGTTTGGAAGGGGTGAAGAAGATTGGTATCGACTAAGCCCCTCCCGCCTATTAGACAAAGATAAACCCAGTCCAAAGATAGATAATATCAGGAACATAGGTACGTTAACCTAACAGTGAAGTTAATTACTCTGAAAGAGGTGTTACAAAATTAGGTATAGGTGATAGAAAAAAAAAACCTGTTCTTCCCAGCTGTTCTTCCCTTTACTAAGCAAATGGAAAGGAGGTGGTTTTAAACAGAGTTAACAAATTATCAACTATCCCACTTAAAGGAACAATGTAGGGTATACAGAAAGGATATATATTACCAGGTAAGCAAGTTAACAAAATGGTCACACAAAAGAATTAATTTCCTGTCATTCATACACGCGCTAGCAAAGGCCTTCACTCATCTTGCTCTCACTTACCGATTGTGAAAAAATCTTGCACTCCATAGAATAACACAACAGCAGTTACACCTCAAACTAAATGTATGAGTGTTTGTTCAAGTTCTAGCCCCAGATTAGCGGGTAGGCGGTCAGCACATAAAAGGATCCCGAAATCGCTGGAAAATGAATCTGTAGTTGTGTCTCTTTTCTTAATAACAGTTTCTATGGGAGGGCACGGTCTCTGATACCGGGGTGAGGATGGTGTGGTCTATTTGACTATGCCGCTGATAATAAAATTCTTACGCGTGCTGGTACACTTTATCCGTGAGGTATGGTTTAAGTCCAGTGAGAAAACTAGTCACATCACTGTTCAGGAAATTATGAATTATCTCTCTGTGTCAGTAAACTAACAAAGCTCGGGCCAGTGTTCTTCTTCCCGTTACGACTTAAGTTGTTTGATGGTGCGTTAAATTTGTCTTTGGGTGTGCTTTCTTTGCTATAAGTTAGATAGCGGAATTCCAAACATAGAATCGCCTCAAAGATTAAAAATTTACACAGTCTCAACAAGTTCTGCGTCAGGGGAACTCTACACACTGTTTATGCTTTGCCTTGCTTAGATTGATTTCTTTATTGCTTTCTTAATGCTGGGATCGCACAGGTTACGATCACTCTGTATGAAAGAAAAGAAAGACATGTAATATACCGAAAACAAATAACCTTCTAAAGCGCGATGAATTTCCCGTTAAGCCTATAATACACTCGAGTATTTAATTATGTATTTAATAAACACTGCGCGAATTCTAGTGGTTAAAAACCCACATCTATAAAACTAGGACTTAACTGAATTTATTAATTATAAATTCCTTCGCGACTTTAAAAGTTAATTTAAGCATCTATTATCTTTTGAAATAATATAATAGATAGATCATTTTATTTACAACTGGAACTATTGAGATGGTTTAATTTAATAGATTTAAATTAACACAAACTCCATTGAAATAGAATGACTGAACTAGACCACTGATCACTTTACACAATATATATTACCGCTCTGCACAGAATAGAAAACACTGCAAATACATATATAAAATCCAGGGGAAAATCTATAACAAGATTTCAATAAAGCTAGTGCTTCTGTAAAGGTCTGGCCAGCGAGTGATAACGTGTCTAGTTCTTCATGGTCTATTTAGCTAAAATGGAATGTAAGTTCAGTGGGACATGATAAACTTGACAACTTATTTGATCTCACGAACTTTTGGGGATCTGACCGCCAAATCAAGAGAAGAAGCCGCCCCCTGGTCTTCGTATCCGCTCGCTGCTGCCCGTTTCGCTTTCCCCCGTTCGCTCGGTTCCTCGATTGACACCGAGACGCGAAATTAGCGGCAAGCAACTGCGTCTCGTAGCAGGGACCACTACTGTCTTTGATAGCGCCGATAGTCTCCCCTAAAATCCCTCGGTTCGTCTCTTTGATCTCGTGCCGCCTACTAAATGAGTCCCGGTGGAATGAGTTTTGGCAAACGAAAAGTTAGAACAAATGTTCAGGGGTTCTAATGTTATGAAAAGCTAAAAGTCCCTTTAAATCATCCATCATATCAGGGAGAATTCACTTGTCAAACTAGACGTACGTCACACTGGCGACCAGGTGTTCATGGTTCAAACCCCGGCGTCGGCGTTTGAAGAAATGTTTACGGCCGGAAATTTGACTGAATAGCCTGAACGGCTCCTGTGATAAACCCTCTGTGGATGGGAAGGAGCGAAGCTCCTGACCGGGTTGGAAGGAAAGTCCTCAGGTTCCCCAGCCTCGCAATGACATGTCATTGGGCCGAAGGGCTGAAAGCCCAAGTGCCGTTGGTTAAGAAAAAAAGAACAAAAAAAACAATGAGAAGATGTAGTTGGACAATGAGAAGTAGTTGGACAATGAGAAGTAGTTGGACAATGAGAAGACGTAGTTGGACAATGAGAAGATGTAGTTGGAGAATGTGGAGAAGTAGTTGGACAATGAAAAGAAGTAGTAGGACAATGAGAAGATGTAGTTGGACAATGAGAAGTAGTTGGACAATGAGAAGTAGTTGGACAATGAGAAGTAGTTGGACAATGAGAAGAAGTAGTTGGACAATGAGAAGAAGTAGTTGGACAATGAGAAGATGTATTTGGAGAATGAGGAGAAGTAGTTGGACAATGAGGAGAAGTAGTTGGACAATGAGAAGATGTAGTTGGAGAATGAAAAGAAGTAGTTGGAGAATGAGGAGAAGTAGCTGGACAATGAGAAGATGTAGTTGGACAATGAGAAGCAGCTGGACAATGAGAAGTAGTTGGACAATGAGGAGAAGTAGTTGAACAATGAGAAGATGTAGTTGGAGAATTAAAAGAAGTAGTTGGAGAATGAGGAGATGTAGTTGGACAATGAGAAGATGTAGTTGGACAATGATAATATGTAGTTGGAGAATGAAAAGAAGTAGTTGGGGAATGAGGAGAAGTATTTGGAGAATGAGAAGATGTAGTTGGACAATGATAATATGTAGTTGGAGAATGAAAAGAAGTAGTTGGAGAATGAGGAGAAGTAGTTGGACAATGAGAAGATGTAGTTGGACAATGAGAAGCAGGTGGACAATGAGAAGTAGTTGGACAATGAGGAGAAGTAGTTGGACAATGAGAAGACATAGTTGGACAATGAGAAGAAGTAGTTGGAGAATGAAAAGAAGTAGCTGGACAATGAGAAGTAGTTGGACAATGAGAAGTAGTTGGACAATGAGAAGACATAGTTGGACAATGAGAAGAAGTAGTTGGAGAATGAAAAGAAGTAGCTGGACAATGAGAAGTAGTTGGACAATGAGAAGTAGTTGGACAATGAGAAGAAGTAGTTGGAGAATGAAAAGAAGTAGTTGAAGAAGGAAAAGAAGTAGTTGGAGAAAGAAAAGAAGTAGTTGGAGAATGAAAAGAAGCAGCTGGACAATGGGAAGTAGTTGGACAATGAGAAGTAGTTGGACAATGAGAAGAAGTAGTTGGAGAATGAAAAGGTTGGACAATGAGAAGGAAAAGGAGAAGAAGTAGTTAAACAATGAGAAGAAGTAGTTGGAGAATGAGAAGTAGTTGGACAATGAGAAGTAGTTGGACAATGAGAAGAAGTAGTTGGAGAATGAGAAGTAGTTGGACAATGAGAAGTATTTGGACAATGAGAAGAAGTAGTTGGAGAATGAAAAGAAGGGGTTGGAGAATGAGATGAAGTGGTTGGAGAATAAGAATAAGGTGTTGGAGAATAAGAATAAGAGGGCTAAGAAGAAGAAGAAGGGGTTGGAGAAAGAGTTGGGCAAGTGGAAGGATGTATATGAGAAGAGGATGGAAGAGAAGGGAAAGGAACATGAATAGACGAATAAAAAGATTATAAAAGAGTTGTAAAAAAAATAAGAAGATATCAGTTTTAAAAAGTTTAAAAAAACGTAGTAATTCCTTGAAATATCTTGCGCTGAAGTATTCATTTGCCATTAGTTTTGTCCTATTTGCTTATAATGTATTGATGCCAAACAGAAAGTCGTTAGGTTGATGTGGTTCTTAATGTTTTATTTACCATTTCTTTTGTTTGTAAGTCATTGTGTTGAGCGTGTTTTTTTCACTTTAAACAAAACTTCTTCATTCATTGTAAAAATGAGGGTTAAACCACAGAGTTATCTTACGAACTAAACCACATTCATAGTAACACTGTCAAGCATCAAGAAAAATAACTCTAGTTACCTTGGCAACAGTAAACAGTGTGTCCATGCGCATGCGGCCTGAAGCATAATTTCCCGGCGCTGCGACTTCCAGATTTGTGAAACGTAATCTTCGTCACACAATTCTTTCGCATTCATGGTGATGGCTCTCAATCATCCACTGAGCTGAGGAATAATCGCAAGACGACGTGCACATTAAGGAAGTGGGAACGAGCGGGAACAGGAGTTAGATTGGGAGTGAAACAGAAAAGAGAGAGAAAGAGCTTCAGGAGGCTTCAACGCAGAATTAGCATGTTTTCCTCCTCCTATATGTTTAGCATATATATATATATATATATATATATATATATATATATATATATATATATATATATATATATATATATATATATATATATATATATATATATATATATATATATATATATATATATATATATATGTATATGTATATATATCTTCACACACACACGGAGACTTGTCATTTTTTTCTTTGTCATTACTAAAAAAATGAAGATTTTTTTTTTTTTACGTTCTGACGAGGACCCAAGAACGATCCGCCACTGTTCATAGACGTACCGTATAATGATGGAGCTTGTTTCAACTGTTAAAGCCGTTAAGTTATGTGATATTTTTAGACCAACGGTATATCAAAATGTAGGCCAGTGCACCGAACCTTGAAAGACGTTCAAGAGGACGGGGGGTTATTAATGCGGAAGAAGGACGATTAAAAAAAAATAAAAGGAACTTGAAGGGGAGTGATATCTTGTATCGGGGGCAGAGTTTATATAGCCCATCAAATGGCGAAATATTTTACAAGCTTTACTGATTCGTGTTTGTAAAAATCAGAAATATTTCGACATAAAGTGAAGTTGTTAACACTGTTCCATTTGTTACGTCTAAAAACAAACGTTTTTTTTCCCCTGAATTTTGATAATTGCAACAAAAGACATTTATGTTGCTCAACAGACATTCATGTTGTTCAACAGACATTCATGTTGCTCAACAGACATTCACGTTGTTCAACAGACGTTCATGTTGCTCAACAGACATTCATGTTGTTCAACAGACATTCATGTTGCTCAACAGACATTCATGTTGCTCAACAGACATTCATGTTGCTCAACAGATATTCATGTTGTTCAACAGACATTCATGTTGCTCAACAAACATTCATGTTATTTAAAAAAGACATTCATGTTGCTCAACAGACATTCATGTTGTTCAACAGACATTCATGTTGCTCAACAGACATTCATGTTGTTCAACAGACATTCATGTTGCTCAACAGACATTCATGTTGCTCAACAGACATTCATGTTGCTCAACAGACATTCATGTTGCTCAACAGACATTCATTTTGCTCAACAGACATTCATTTTGCTCAACAGACATTCATGTTGCTCAACAGACATTCATGTTGCTCACCAGACATTCATGTTGTTCAACAGACATTCATGTTGCTCAACAGACATTCATGTTGCTCAACAGACATTCATGTTGTTCAACAGACATTCATGTTGCTCAACAGACATTCATGTTGCTCAACAGACATTCATGTTGTTCAACAGACATTCATGTTGTTCAACAGACATTCATGTTGTTCAACAGACGTTCATGTTGCTCAACAGACATTCATGTTGTTCAACAGACATTCATGTTGCTCAACAGACATTCATGTTGTTCAACAGACATTCATGTTGCTCAACAGACATTCATGTTGCTCAACAGACATTCATGTTGCTCAACAGATATTCATGTTGTTCAACAGACATTCATGTTGCTCAACAGACATTCATGTTATTTAAACAGACATTCATGTTGCTCAACAGACATTCATGTTGTTCAACAGACATTCATGTTGCTCAACAGACATTCATGTTGTTCAATAGACATTCATGTTGTTCAACAGACATTCATGTTGCTCAACAGACATTCATGTTGCTCAACAGACATTCATGTTGCTCAACAGACATTCATGTTGCTCAACAGACATTCATGTTGCTCAACAGACATTCATGTTGCTCAACAGACATTCATGTTGTTCAATAGACATTCATGTTGCTCAACGACATTCATGTTGCTCAACAAACATTCATGTTGCTCAACAGACATTCATGTTGTTCTACAGACATTCTTGTTGTTAAACAGACATTCATGTTGTTCAACAGACATTCATGTTGCTCAACAGACATTCACGTTGTTCAACAGACATTCATGTTGCTCAACAGACATTCATGTTGTTCAACAGACATTCATGTTGTTCAACAGACACTCATGTTGTTCAACAGACATTCACGTTGTTCAACAGACATTCACGTTGTTCAACAGACATTCATGTTGCTCAACAGACATTCATGTTGTTCAACAGACATTCATGTTGTTCAACAGACTTTCATGTTGCTCAACAGACATTCATGTTGTTCAACAGACATTCATGTTGTTCAACAGACATTCATGTTGTTCAACAGACATTCATGTTGTTCTATAGAAAGTGGTGAATCATCATTTTTTTTTAACCATTCAACTCCCCAAGGAGCATTAGTCTTCAACAAACGCATGCCAAGTGTTCGTATCCCTAGCCATCAGCTCAAGGTCATTCCATATCTTCCTCACTTCCTTCTCTCTCGAGCTCTCTTCTCCGTACTCTCTAGGTCTCTCTCTACCGCTATAGCTCTGGATATTCCAGAAGCAGGATGGCCCTGTAGTCATATTAACATGTTTCTTCAGTGTATGTCTTCTTCTCATCTGTTGTTCCACTGGCACTTGTCTGGTTCTTGTCATCAGTTCCACATTGGTGAGCTTGTCCTTGTAGCGAAACTGGGTCCAACTCTCTGTGTATTCTCATAGTGAATGAAATCACCGTAAACATGCTTCACATCTATTGGTAGAAATGTATTTTCTCAAAGACGATTGGTTAAGACGAAGACAAATACGCAGATGTCCGAAAAATAAGCGTACGTCCATGAGGAAAAATTAGTGCAGACCACAGCACAGAGCGTAAAACGTAGGGCAGCAACCAATCAAATCGCAAACAGCATTTTTTGGACCGGGTTTGCCTTCCCTCTTCGATCCCCACTGTCGTAAATTTATTTTGAGAGAAAGAGTCTTAGAAATAGTGGTCCTGTTTAGAGTGGAGAATGATGGTGAAAGCTCAGTGATAGAAAAGGTTAGAGAGTAAATAGTTGCTTCACAGAGTGCTGGGGAGAGTAAGGACAGACTTATTTACGACAAATCGTTCCTCTCAATCTTCTCTTCAAACTCTCCTGGTCAAACAATTATTTGCCAGTTTCCAGACCCACCTGCGCTCACACCGATTTGGTGCTTCAAACACACAGAAGCACGTGAATACAAACTATATTAAACAGATAGGGGAAATTTGGGCTTTGGGTATTCCAACACAGTACTAAATAAGTTTATGTTGTTTATTAACATTAAAATCAATCACAACGATAATCATGTGTTACAGAAAAAATATCATAGGTACAGAAAATACAAATAACAAGGTGGGGAGGGGGTGAAGAAGATTGGTATCGACTAAGCCCTTTCCGCTTATTAGACAAAGATAAACCCAGTCCAAAGATAAATAGTTATCAGGAACATAGGTAATGTAACCCAACAGTGAATTTAATTACTCTGAAAGAGGTGTTACAATATTAGGTATGGGTGGTAGACAAAAATCCATTTATTCCCAATTGTTCTTCCCTTTACTAAGCAAATGAAAAAAAAGGGGGGGGGGTAAACAGAGTTAACAAAATATCTCACTCAAAGGAACAATGCAGGGTATACAGAAAATGTATTACCCGGTAGGCAAGTTAACAAATGGTTTGCAAAAATTAAATCTCCTGTCATTCATGCACGCTTGTGAGGGCCCACACTCATATACTCACACACTTACCGATTGCAGTATCAGACAATCCATTGAATTATATAAACGGCAATTACACTCTTGACATATGAAAATGTCTGGTACTTCGATGTCCCGCCCAGATGTAGCGAGGTTAGCTGATAGCAAATATTCCCACTTATCGCCGGACTTGAAGCCTAAGAGTTCTTGTGTTTTATTATATAAAAAGGAGTCTATGGGATGGCACTGACACAGTTCGACACGGGGTGAAAATGAGGTGGTCTCTTTAATTTCGCTGCTGGAGGTAAAATTCCTTCAAGGCGTGATGGTAGCAACCGACCGGTAGGTTTTAAATCCAGTGAGGAAAAACTAGGCTCAGTCACAGTTCAGGTAAATAGGTACTCTCTCACAGTAGAGCAGTGAATAAAATATCGCTACTGGCAACTGTTCATCTTCCAGTTTATCTTACAGATTGTAATTTAATTTGATGGTTTATTTAAATGTCCTTCGGTAGGCTTTCTTTCATGTAATTATGATAGCTAGGCCGCATCGGACCGCCACGCGATTTAATTTAAAATGTTTCATCAATATGTCTGGAAGTTTAAGAATCGAGTCTGGAAGACTCTGTATGATTTCTTTATTGCTGGGATTGCAAAGGTGATCATTCTATAGAAAAAGAAAGAAAACCCATGACAACATAATCATACCTCAAAAATCAAATAATATTCTAACGCGCGATAAATTTACCGTTAAGACTATTATATACACTCGCGTATTTAATTATGTATTTAAGAAAACACGTCACGAGTCTAATGGTTAAAATACACATCTATACATATGACTTAACTAAGTTTATTAATTATAAATTCCTTCGCGACTTTAAAAGATACTTTAGCATTAAAGCACCTATTATTTTTGGAACTATTATAATAGATATATCATTAAATTTACCACTGGAACTTTTGGGATGAGTTTAATTTAAAAGATTTAAATAAACACCAAATCCAGTGAAATAAAATGAAAGCACTAGACCACTGATCACTTTAACAAATATATTATACTGTGCACAGAAAAAAGGAATCACTCCAATGTAGCCACCAATTCAGATGGAAATCTAGCAGAATTTCTACTATAGCTAGTGAATCTTAAATCTCTGGCGACCGAATGATAAAATGGCTTTCTTCGTGGTCTGTATGTATCTAACTGGAATGCAAGATTGGGGGGACATGTTAGAATTTGACACCTTTTTAGATCTCAGGAGACTTTTGGGGATCTGACCGCCAGACTAATGAGATATGCCACCCCGGTCTTCCGTATCTCCGCTCGCTGCGTCCGCGTCGGCTTTCCCGTTCGCTCCCACTGCGATCGGTTCGGTGGTTAACACCGAGATGCGAAATACTGGCAGGAAACTTGCGTCGCTCGTTTCAGGGACCACTACTGCCTTTGATAGCTCCGCTAGTCTTTCCTGAGATCCCTCAGTGCCTGTTTGATCGTGTGCCGCTACTTTCTGTTTGATTCTGGCATCGCCCCCACTGGGCCAAGTTAATGAAAATAACTGCATATGATTGCTCAAGAGATATCCGTGGGCGTGATTTAACCTCTCCTTAAATCAATGCGATGACCAGAATGTACTGTAGATAAACTGTCCACATATTAATCAGCAAACGTGTTGACCATCTGCGTGGAAAGGTTGCATGCTAATGAGACCAGGTGAAAAAAATCCCGTTTGACGAAAAGTTACCACAATATTCGGGGGCACTGATGTTATCCGAAGGGGTCGTTACAAATGGTCGTACCATATCATACAACAATTCAGGGTCAGCTGCGTTCGTCTGTCACACCTACTCTCTCAACCAGACTGCAGTGATGCAGCCTGTTTCCAGGCTGACCACTTGGAGGTGGAGTAGGGTCTCGGTCAGCTCTGGTTCGCTGACCCTGACGCAAGCAGTCAATCTGTGGATCGCTGACTGCATTCACCACTTTTGCTGCGTCTTTGGTCCTTTTTTTTCAGGGTTTAATTTTTATCAACGTGACGAGACAGTTAACAGAAAGTTCACTAAAACTGCTGCCTGGAATATAACCAATCACATTATTACTGGTAACAAGGAAGACCACGTAGTTGAAAATAAATTCTAAATGGGAAGTATTACATTTTAACAGGATTTTTCCTTAAAGATTTTAATGCTTTTATAGGCTTGAATTGTGAATGAAATTATATTTACATATTTATATAACACGTAATCCCTTGTCGGACGTTATCACAGCAACATGACAGTGTTGTCAATCTGAGGACTCTGAGTATATGGGCGAAGTCAGACATCGGAAGAAATCATTGAAGTCAATAAGCTAAATTATAGAGAAGGCTTAGTTTGTTCTATCCGTTCCAGATCCAGAAAGTCACGACCGAATCCATTCTCACAACGCAGAATAGGATGGCATTCACTAGCAGATTCTACAGCAGAAGCACTGCCTTGTGAAGTGATTTCAGAACAGCCTGCTGCGGTCACAAAGCGTGGACATTGCTCTGCCTTAAATCTGGTAAGTCTCCAGTGAGAAGAAAGATCCTCCTGCAGGAAAAAAAACTGTAAATCAGAATTTGTGAAATTAAGTAATTCACTAGTTTGGAGAAAAACAGCGCCATTTAAATGATGCAAAAGAGACTATGAGTATGACCAATGGACAACATAGTTGTTTGTAACATTTGCACATTGAAGTGTGATGGGCCAGAAAAGCGCCCAGCTCCCTCAAGTTTAGATTTGTGTTGTTCCAATTTACTAGCGTATTTGAATTTTACATCGACTCGGTTCACATTTATTTTCTGTGATATAGGAGTCCATATTGAATGTTACATCAACTCAGTTTCGTCAAAGTTCAGAATTCCGGTTACTAACTACCATTTAGGGTAACAAGAGCCGGCAGTCAGTCTTGGACTCTGAGAAGTAAAAAGACACCTTATATTTCTGCGCACTGCGTGATTTGGTCAGTGCGGCGTATATAGAGATCCACGTACGAGCGAAAGTGATTATTCGCTATAGCGACTGCAGAAACAAGACGTGAAACGAGACACACAGAGTTTGCAGAAGAGCCTGCAAAGACACGGGGACACATTAACTAATGAGCACTATCTGGGTATTGCTTGTTTGTTTGCTTGCTTGTTCGTTTGTTTGTTTGCTTGCTTGTTCGTTTGTTTACTTTTTCAAATTGCTGGGTCTTACACTGATAGGGCAGCATAAATGAAAACAACCCCTGCCTTTGCATCAAGAGTAGATATAAATATAAATATAAATATATATAAATATATATATATAAATATATAAATATATAAATAAATATATATATATATAATTTGTACATCATTTGTAAACTTACAAATCCATTACATTCCATCTTCCAACATCCATCTTTCAACACAAGAGTAGATAGTGTATATACTAAATAAATAATAGGGAAATTGTATTTGAACGACTTGTCAATTTTTTTATAATTGTTAAGTAAAATCTGTTTCCTTGTTTTTTTAATATCACAGTTAGTTACACAGCGGGGGTGGCATTTTATGTCTGTCTCCTCTCCACTAATGTTTCGAGATCAGATCATTCACAGCCGTAACTAATTTGTGATACCAGTAGTTCACTCAGACACTGGGACTTCACCACTTTCTGCAGAAATTCTATTTCTGTAATTGTCAGTACTATACTGATCCTAGAGCCAATACAAACCTCACGCCACACTGGGGGCTCGTTCCTGGGATATTTCTATATACCTTGAGCCATACTTAGTCTATTCATCTATCTACTAACTCTATCTTGTGCCACCCATAGATAACAAAAGAAACAAATTTTGAAAAAATTCTATCGTAGGATTTTTTATTGTTTTCTTAGGAGGAGTACCATTTAGTACCCAGTAAATAGTTGATGCTCACAAATTGCACGGAAATTATTTGTTCATTTAAATTAATTAATTTTAATTATAATATTTGGATATAGTAAATTTACATACCCTATCTAAGTAACGCCATGGCTGATCTAGTGAAGTTCAGAACTGCGATCATGCAGATGGGTAAGGAATTAAATATTACAGGTGATGCTCTTATTCAGTATATCATAACAGAAGTGGACAAACACATGGATAGGGAAAAAAGAAAGTTGCAATTAGAGACTGAAGCAAAGAAATTAGAAGCTTAAAGAAAAGCCAAAGGACTGGAAGCTGAGAGAGAAGCCAAAAGACTGGAAGCTGAGAGAGACGACAAAAGACTGAAGCTGAGAGAGAAGACAAAAGACTGGAAGCTGAGAGAGAAACCAAAAGATTAGAAATTGAAGCCAAGAAATTGGAGGCTGAAAATGAGGCAAAGAAAATTGACGCTGAGGAAAGGAAATTACAAGCAAAGAGAGACCATCAGTTGAGATTAAAAGAGCTTGAAATTCAGGCAATTACTGGCAATAATGGTGGTAACTCACCTCACTCTGAGAGTAGCTCCAGCCAGAGCACCTCAAGTGGGGCCATTAATTTTCATCAGGACTCATTTGTTGAGAAAGAAGTCGCCATTGAGTCGTACCTGAATAGATACGAAAGACTTGCCACTACAAATGGCTTAGGGAAAGGAATGTGGAGTCTTAAACTATCTCAGGGATTGAGAGGTGTGGCCTACGATGTATATTTGAAGCTCTCAAGAGATGACCAGGAAGATTATGAAGTCCTGAAGGAGGCATTGCTTGTGAGATATGATAAAACTCAGAATCATATAGAAAGAAATTCCGAACAGCTAAACTTCTTCCAGGAGAAAACTATCACCAATTCTCTGCTAGATTAGAAACCTATTTGGAAAAATGGAGTAGTTTAGGAAAGTGTCAGGATCTGAAAGAAATGATAATGATGGAGCAAGTGAAAGAGTCCATGCCTCAAGAAATGAGGAAGTTTATAATGGAACAAGGAGCAGAGAGATTGGAAGATATTGTAACTGTTGCTGAGAGATATCAAGCAGCTCAGGCAGAATTGTTAGGAAATAGGAAGAAGCAGGGTGAAAACCTCTAATCATCACAAAACTATACCAAATATGAACAAAAGGACCATACCACAAGAAACAAACAAAGATTTGACCAAAAGGACAAAAACCCTCTAAGATCGGATAAGACACCTTACCGGAAGGAAGGAAAGTGGTGTAAAACTTGTCTAATGAGTAACCACAATACTGCGGATTGCTGAAGGAAGAATCCTCCTCATCATGCTGCATGTCTTACAACAGGGAAGCCGGGAAGGAAGGAACTGGCAGTAAGTCAGAAGGACTTACATCATCCCCCTGTCTGTGAGGAAGTGACCGTGAATGGCACTGTTTATATGACACAGGATTGGACTTTGATTCAGTTGTGTGCTCTTCTCTAGTGAGTCCTGACCAGATAACCACAGAAACAGTGGAAATCAGAGGACCGATCGAGGGAGCAAGAACCATGACATTACCCATAGCCCGAATCAACATAAGATCTCGCTATGTGGAAGGAGAAATCAAAGCAGCAGTGATGGACGACCCTATTTACCCTTTGATTTTGGGGTGTAGGTATGTTTTCCTTGGAGAACCTATAAAACCTGTAGTTATGGCAACAGTCCAGACCAGGGAAAGCTCCAGGAAAATGGAGGAAAACCCTATCAATACTCACCCAGAAGATATGAAAAAGGCTCAAGCAGCAGACAGCACATTGAAGTCTTGTTTAGGCAAATTGCCTAAAGCACATAACACTCCAGAGAAAGGAGACTTTTATATGAAGAATGGCCTACTCTACAGAAAAGCTGGAACAGGACCTAAATGACATGGACAGCTAGTAGTGCCAAAATCTTACAGGGAGAAGGTTATGACGCTAGGACATGCTATACCCTTCAGTGGACATATGGGAATATGGGCCACTGGACGAAGGATAGCCTGCCACTACTTTTGGCCAGGAATCACAGAGGACATAAAAAGATATGTAAGATCATGTCCAAAATGCCAAAGAGTAGCACCTAAGCATAGGACTGCACCAGCAACACTGGGAGAAATGCCCAATTATGGGAACCCCATTTGAACGTGTTGCAGTGGATATTGTTGGACCCCTCACAAGAACCAAGAAGAGAAATGCATATATCTTAACCTTGGTTGATACTTGCTCTATGTGGGGAGAAGCAGTGGCCATGTCAGCTATAGATTCAAAGCATGTGGCAGAGGCCGTGTTGACAATATTCACCCGATTAGGTTTCCCGTATCAGATATTGACTGACAATGGTTCTCAGTTTAAGGGAAAGCTAACACAAGAACTATTCAGGATATTTCAAGCCAGGCACAATCATTGTAGTCCCTACCATGCCCATGAGAACGGTCAAGTAGAGCGGTTCAATGGTACGCTAATTTCAATCCTTAGAAAGCTGGCGAGTGAAAAACCTGATACTTGGGATACATACTTACCCGCTGCACTATTTGCATATAGGGAAGTACCCCACAATTCAACTGGATTGGCTCCAGCTACATTGTTGTTTGGAAGATCAATCAAAAGTCCACTGGAAGCATTGCTGTGGACATGGACTGATGAAAAAGCAGAGGAAACAGTGACTTCCTCATACCAGTATGTCAAAGAGTTGACATCTCGATTGAAAGGAGGATGGAAACTGGCCAATGATAACTTAAGACAGGCCAAGAGGAAGCATGCTGCGTACTACAACAAAAAAGCAAAGGATAGGGAACTGGAGGTGGGTGAAAAGGTGTTATTACTGTTGCCAAGCAGCAATAATAAATTGCAGATTGGATGGCAGGGACCCTATGTCATACTGGAAAAACTTTCCAGGACCAATTATAAGATTGATAAGAAAGGAAAGGAGAAGGTATATCATGTCAATCTTCTTAAAAAATACTTTGACAAGGAATCATCCGAAGTTGCACATATCATGACCCTAGCCATTGCAACAGAAATGCACGATGAACCACTTCACTCTATGGAATATCCACTCACAACTACAGAGGATTATGTTCAAGTAATCATTAGTGGACATTTAACTCCAGAGCAGAAGAAGATGGTTCAGAAAATGTTGGAAACCCATGCTGATGTGCTCACAGATAAGCCAGGTCGTACGAATCTCTTAGAGTTACAACATGAAGGTTACAGACCCTACACCAGTGTTGAGGACTTCTTTTAACCAGTCTGTTGAAGAATACTTCTAACGCCGGTTGTTGTGGGGCTTCTATTTATGACACCAAGTATTTAGGATGACCAAGTTGTTATATGCGTATTCTGTTCCTACAGTCGAAGTCCTTCGGGTTCTTATATCACTTTTATAGGATTCCGTAATACTGTCCGTTGGTATCGATATTGTCTGCTTTAACCCGTGTGATGCCTCATTAGCTGAACATGTTTCATATTAAATATTCGACCATTGACTGACCTGTATTAGTCTCTTGTCTTATTGATTATATTAGCATTGTGAGATGCAGCGTGTTCAGGCATTAATTATCACTGGTCATGATTATTTGCATATAAACAGCATTTAACTCAACTCAGAATACGTCAGTTGATAAGACCGTGATTTTGACGACTCAAAATATTTAATTAATAATTTCATTCCATGAGCAGACACCAACTACATGGGAACAAAAGTCACATCACATTCATGTACGTTCTGCAAGAGTTCTCGTTATTTCATTAACACATGTTCATTAATCTCTATCTAGAGTTCTGGTTAGAGGTCAGTTCCTTTTTAAACGGCCAATGTCCTTTGGCATAAATTCAGAGGCTAACTAGACCTACTTCCGTCGCTAGTTTATACAATAGCCTTTTGCACTAGACTTAATTATCCTGCTAGTTTCGCAATACACTTCTTAAGCTAGGCTTTCGTCTACTGCTAGCTATATAATATCCATCTATACTAGTCTTACACTATTGCTAGTACCATAATGTTCCTTTGGCATACCACGCCAGGCTAATCTGCCATAATTATACAAACTGCGTTAGGAACGATACGCCTTACGTTTGATCCACGAAATACAATGCTCAAGTGGCTTCCCAGCCAACACAACTAATAAGTGGACGACGCCACACACTTTTTAAGTGGTTATACCACACAATATAAGTGGCAATGGCCACACTTCTGAAACACACTGCCGTAGGGGTAAAAACCCACAAGTCGAATGACGTTACCAAGACATACACGTCATGCATAGAGACATGCATACCATGTCGTTACTCTATTCAATTGCGATGTTCCATGGTGCAGCAATTCGAGTTGGCCAAACTCAAATGCCTGCACACATGCAACAATTATTGACATCGGTCGATAAGATATATCTCTATTCATTTGAGGTGTTCCATGATACAGTCATTCGGATCGAGCTCAAATCCAAATGCCTGTAAGCATGAAACAATCCTCAACATCATCCCCCTCACTTCCAAACGTGACACTTGTGGCACGTGAGATAGTAGTGGAGAAGACGCACGTCTCTATAATATGTTAGTATAAGTATTATCCTCCTGTACTATCATCATTATTAAGTACACATAATCAATTTTATAATAACAAAATTCGCACTAACAATTCTCGAAATGGTAACTAAAGAGTTAATTCATTTTCTTCTCAGAGAAGTTGCGCGATAAAAGATCCGCCAAGTTATTGTCTGATCCAGCAATAGGCAGAATCGTAAACGAAAATTCTTGAATCAATAGGTACCATCGGTGTATTCGAGAGTTACGTATTGTTCTAGATGTTATGTACGTAAGAGGACTGTTGTCCGTCATAATGTAAAAGTGCGTGCCGATGAGATATCTTGACAGCTTCTCCAGGCACCAGACCATTGACAGGAGCTCACGTTCACCTGTCGCATACTTCTATTCAGCCGAAGTTCGTTTCCTTGATACGTAGAAACAAGGATGGAGTGTTTCCTTGTAGCATTGTAGCAAACATCCACCCGATGAGTAACTCGAGGCATCTGATTGAAGTATGAATGGAATATGTATATTCGGTAATAATAATATAGGTGCATTACTAAATAATTTCTTAATTGTTACCAGGGCGCTTTCGCAATCTTGGTCCCAACGTACCTTATTAGGACTACCTTTGGTCAACAGTGCGGAAAAAGGTGTAGATAGTTGTGCGAAATGCGGGATGAATTTATGGTAACAATTAATTAAGCCCAAAATGCTTCTAATCTGCTTCTTAGATGAAGGGGTAGAAATCTCTAAAATTCTTTTGACTGTATTGTCGTCAGGATATAGTTTGTGGTTACCTATGCGGTGACCAAGAAAAGAAATTTCCTGACAACCTATTTGGACCTTTGAAGGTCGCACAGTCAAACCATGCATACGTAACGTATGTAGAAGAGAAGTTAAACCATCAATATGGTCTTCCCACGAGTCATGAAATAGGCAGATGTCATCGATGTACGTGATGACATCTTTACGATCACCAAGAAGGCGGTGCATCATGCGCACAAACGTCGCTGGTGCATTTACTAAACCAAAACACATGTAATTCTATTGGTAGAGACCAAAAGGAGTTGTGAAAGCTGTGTAAGGTTTGGCATTTTCGGCAAGAGGGATTTGCCAGTAGCCTTTAGAGAGATCTAGTTTGCTAAAGAAAGTAGCATTAGATAATTCTGACAGAAGATCATCTAAAAGAGGCATAGGCTCCCCGTCTGTGATTGTAATTTTGTTCAATCGCCTAAAGTCAATACAAATACGTAAAGCATCATCCTTTTTCTTAACAATCACCATTGGGAATGCATATGGTGATTCCGACGGAGATATTACACCTAAACGTATCATCTCTTTTAACTCTTTCTCTACCCTATCTTTGTGGTGTAAAGATATAGGATAGGGTCTTAGTTTGATAGGTTTATAATCAGTAAGAGTAATGTCATGGGATATAAGTGATGTCTGACCTGGAAGGTCAGTGAGGACATCATTGAAAGAAATAAGAATATCCCGAACTTGATCTTGTTGTGAAGAAGATAGTGAAGAAGAAATAGTCACGTCCTTCCAAGATTCCGATGATTGCAAAGAAGGTAATTGGAATTGTAAATGGATAGACGACGTGGTATCTTCCTCATGGACAACTGCAAAAGAAGCAGTATGATGTGAAGAATCACTAATAGAGTTAATGACAGGAATTAATTCCTGTGGTCTTTCAACTGCTAATTTTAGCATGTTGACATGGAAGGTTTTGATTTTCCCTCTAACGTTCACAGAATAGTCAACATCTGTGACTTGTTTGATAATATCAAATGGACCTTGCCATGATATTAGTAATTTGTTATCGTTATGAGGTAGCAATAACCAAACTTTTTCACCTGGTTTGAAGGATCTTAATATTCTCTTTTGATTATGTAATAATCTTGATCTTTGAGTAGCTGATTTTATACTCTGGGATGCATAAGTGCACGCATCGATGATTCGCTGTCGGAGATCAATAACCAACTGGTAGCTGTTTCGAGTGGCTGTATCAGTTGATGCTCCAACCAACAAATTTTGAGTATCATCATTGGTCCGCGAGGATTCGAACCATAAACCAATTCGAACGGAGACCATCCCGTGCTTTCGTGAGGCACTTCACGAAAAGCAAATAAAACAGCCGGGAGTAGTCGGTCCCATTCCCGAGGGCATTCCTCAGTTATCTTAGATAACATTTGTTTTAGAGTGCTATTATAGCGCTCGCACACACCATTTGATTGGGGCCTATAGGCACTACAAAACGAGTGGTGAACAGATAACATGGATTCTAAATCCCTCATAATGTTGGACGTAAATTGTGATCCTTGATTTGACAAAATGTCCTCCGGAAAACCGATTCGACAAAATATCGAAAATAATGCATCAGACACAGATGCAGTCGTGATGGTTTTCAACGGTATGGCTTCTGGCCAACGCGTGCAAAGATCTACGCAAGTTAAAATATAACGAAATCCATTATTTGAAGTAATTGATAAAGGACCCACTATATCTACTGCAATCTTTTTGAAAGGTCTTTCAGGCACGTCTGTAATTTGTAAGGGTGCCGTATGGAACCTGCCCTTACGTGCTATACCTTTCATGTTGTACATGCTTTGCAGTATAACTTTGTATCTTTATTAACCCCAGGCCAATAAAATTGTGACGTAACACGAAACAATGTTCTTTTGATCCCCATATGACCTGCCATAGGGGAGTCATGACCTGTTTGTAGGACCAATGGTCTGTATTCCTTAGGAACTACCACTTGATGCATGATTGTTTTGCCATTATCAAAATATCTAGTGAGTATTGATTTTTTTATCTTGAACCACTGTTTAGCCACTCCTGTGTATTTAATCGTTTTTTGATCTGCTCGGCTAAACAATCCTTGTAATGTTGAGTCACTCTTCTGTTTTTCTGCAAAAACAGAAGGTGTAACAGTGCCAATTTAAGACATAATTGTATCTATTATAGGAAGAATTGGTGTAGCCATGTCCGTAGCTAGCTGTTGTGCTCTCGTTACAACAGCATTCGCCACCTGTGGGTGAGATTCAACCGACATTGCAATCTCCTCAGGAGTGCAATCTTTAACTCCTGGTATGTTTCCTATTATAATTTCAGTAATAGGTGCTCTCAAGCCGCAGGCATAAACAGTGCCTGTGTAAAAAGGAGTATCAATGTATACTCGTGCCACAGGGAAAGTTTCTATATTCCCACCAAATGTGACACACTTAACTGATTTGCCTGTAAAAGCAGAAGGCTCGATAAGCGAGTGCTTTATGCCTATAGTTAAGGACTCCGTGTCACGCAAAACTCTCACTACTTTGCCATCCAATATTCCTGAATGAAATGTAAGATAACCGACATTTACACATGCCGACATTGTAGGCATACAATGACCACAATCAAGTGTAATTGTAGACTTTAATCTGTTTTTTGATTGACACTCATAACATGTATCATTCATTACTGTTGCGTGATAAATTCTCGCAACATCATTTTATTACAATATCTATTTTATAACGCAAGGGCAACAACTGCTTGAAATTTATAGTTACTTTTCTCGGTAAGCATTTGTCTTCTCGCGTTGGTATTGAATGCAGTTGAGTTTTTGAGCTGTGGTCATTTTTCGCGCCGGACTGCGCATGACTGGTCTTGCTTTTTGGTCGATCGGTTTCCGCCCACCACTAGTGGAGTGAGCGATTTGAATGGCGAAAGAGATGCCTCGTTGAAGAGGGGATCTCCGCTATTTTTTGTTCTGTCAGGGATGTGTAGTCCTCTTAATGGATATTTCGTTTATTCGAGATAATACCTCTAGTGTTTCCCACATGTCGGGAGGCGTGATATTTCTGTGTATTTCATGAAAGCAAGGTAAATTGACTTTTTCATTAACTCTATCGATTTTTGGTCGTGAGCGATTTCGATTCATAGCCTGTCTTCGAAAGTCGTCGTCACGAGATGTTTTCCTAGCTCACATGTCGCTGTATTGTGCTGCATCGGTTGATGCAGGTCCCCAGGACTATTACTTGCTACTTGGTTACCTGAACTAGGTTTGAAAAACCTTGTTATCTAGAGGATATTTTTGAGGACATTATTTATACTTCGGCAGACGTGTCTGTCTTGCTGAAGTCAGATTAAGGAGAGTGAACTGATCTCATACATCGGGTTATCTCCTGGCTGTTATAGAAAAGGATGGAGTTTTTCACCTGACTACATTTACAGCACTATGAAATATAACATGCATCTGACTCATCATTGTAATGCTGTCTACCGTCTATTGCTGTATTGAATGTTGCTGTGATAATGACTGTTTGATGTGTCTACATATTCGCGTAACCATTTTGTCACTGTGGCGTCCACAATAAATAATGAAGAAAAACGTCAACGGCTGTTTCAAGAATCATTGACTTTATACGTCGTGAGTTTACTGACGTCCTATGTGGATTGCCCTGTTATTTTTGTATGAACATTGTTTGACTGAACACATCTGCACACTACACAAAACCAGACATGCGGATACCATCCATCATCATATGGCATCTGTGGTGAAGTGGGATGTTATAAATATTTATAGGGGACTTAGTGTACTGACTGAGATCAGCTGTGAAGGTATATATATCTAATAAGAGTAGTGTATTATATATAACCTTACTTGCTACCACATATCTATATATCTCAGTCAGAATTATTCTGGAATAGTGTGATGACTACGTTATGTGTCTAGGGTATGTGTATGATGAAGTGTAAGTCACAACAACAGACAGATAAACAATTTAATTTAATCCACTACTCTTAACAACACTGTGACACTCACATACATATAACACTCTATGAGAATATCTTAAAGAAGTCACTCGTAACGTTTCAAATAACAATATGTATTCAGTGCTGTTAATAATGTATTTGTGTCCTGATTCAAATACAAAGGAACCAGGAATCACAATCAATTTTAATTACAAGTATATGTACAGACTTTATCAATATGAATATTGTAGTGACATATATTATTAAAAATATCCTATGTGTGTCAGTTGTGTAGTAGTAATATGAGGTAATACTGGTTTTGTTTTGTTCAAGCTCTGTTGGTATTTGTCATCATGACTTCAATAGTTTGTCTTAGGGACTAGTATTGGAGATGTTCTCAGTTCCTGATATTAAGACAATTAAATTCCCCTCTGAATGTTATTTTTACAAAGTTATTTCAAGATGAGGGGACATAATGTTGAGCTCAGCTGGCCAAGTTAGCTTATCTGGCGTGATGGCGGCAGGAAAGGACTCCTCTGCTCGAATTCTCCTCTGGGCTCTGGAGACACCTCACTGATAGCTAAAAGGACCAAGGAGTATGCTGTCCGACACTGGATTCAGCAAAGCTCTGACCAGGTGCTGCTCAGTACCATCAAGACCACTGTCCCTGAAATCAAGAAGGATGTACCTTCTTCTTCATAACTAACTTAAACTCTCTTGTTACACTGATCACAACACAGCACAAACATTGAGTTCAGAGCATTAGGCCAACTGTCAGCTTCATTTGAAATACTTTATTCCAGTATTACCCTTCTTAATGGTTACTACGCCTCTGCAATTCCAGCATTATTTCTTTCTAGTCAATCATCTAGGTGTCAGTGTACTGTTTTGCCATTCCATGCCGTTTGACTTTTCTCCGACACCCTCTGTTCAGGCTGGAGCATTACAGGCTTTACCTCACGTTTGCCACTGAACTACACATATATATATACAGGCATAAATCAACAATTCACATTCAATTTTCATTAAAAGATATTGAATGGTTCAAGCTTACCACAATTCATACGAATAAACACAGATACGTTGATTAGCAATGAATTCTGGCACAAACTGGCACAAATTCCCATCTGCTTATCTTCCAGGCTTTTATTGAGCCAAATATAAGCTGGCTTCAACGCACTGATGCTTTATCAAGCTTATTTAAACAAGTGGTTTCGAACTAACGCTCCCAAGTGTGTATATCAGCGAGTCTGACCAATGAGGCCCCGTTTCGACAAGTGTTTGAAAAAATGTTACCTTTCCCCGTTTCCCCTAACAACGAAGATAGTATTTATAGTCCGACCAATCGTGGTTAGGCTTTCATTTGTTGCGCTCCAATCAATGGGGAGTTTACATGGTAGGCTATTTATGTAACGTAAGGTTTTTTTCAAACACGTTATAAAAAAAATTTTATGAGCAGAAATGATTCCATGCTGTCAGGCATCCTCACTATTTTATTTTGGGTATAATTTATTAATTCCTGGACTATTTGCGTAACGTTTTACATATTATTTGTCAGCAAGCCCTAAGGAACCCAATTATCCAAATTTAAAAGAGCTACGTGGCTGCGTTCAAAATATGTATTTTCTACCTCCTGTTTCGAAGATGTGCTGTCTGGGTACTGTTATGTTTTCAACCGTAAACCCATCTAATGTTATCTTTTCTAATAAGAGTTTTTTTATGATTTATAAACCTAACTCTGGGAAAGGGTAGTGTATTTTATCACTGTCCGTCTGAAAAAAAATTAGTGCATGTAGACTTACACGCGTGATGGCAGCATTTGTGTACCGCGCGACGCGTGTTGCATGCGTTCCTGATTTTCAGCCCTCCCCTCTCTCTTTATCCTTTTGTCCATCTGTTCGTTCGTTTTGGTAACGCAGTGTAGAAAAAGACATGAATGGAATTTAAAATTTAGGTCAACTTGCATATTTCAAGGTTTTTCTTAGAAAGGCAGCACATTTTATTGTGTGTTTGGGAAACGCGTGTATGTTGCAGAAAGCCTTTAATATCGACGTGAAACGTTACAATTTGCTTACGCAGTAGAAAACAAGGGGATTTCGAGTACAGTCATTGTGACAGCACTGTTCTTTACCATTCTTCTTCCTTTATTTATTATATGTATTTATTAGGCTTTATATTCACTTGATAATTTATATATGTGGATTAGAATATTCCACGACAGCATCACGCATCATTTGGTGGCCATAAGCTTGTTTGATTCTGGTACCAGCAAACACGGGGTCCCTTACCCACTTCATTTTCAACAAGAATTCATCAGCATCATTTAAGAAATTAACATTCTTCAATACAGTCAACATCTTCACCATTTTCAAAGTACTCGGCGTTGCCCGGTAAAAGTCAAAATTTCAACTTTTTGACGGAAACAAGAATTTGACAGTACCCGGCGTTGTTACATGTTGCCGGATAACTCGGACTGCTGTTATCTTTTACGCAAGTCAAGCAAGTTGCTGCTGTCAAGGTTCCAGTGCTGTCGTTTTTGTGAAGGTCAAGTGCCGGTTGAAACGGGTTGTTTTCTGAAGAAGGCCAAGTACCGATTTCCATCAACTTACTTTTGGATTAGAAGGTCAAGTGCCGAAACAACTCAACACACAGTATGTCAGAAGCTCAAGTACCATCGTGTTAGCAGTGGAAGCAGTTCAGATGTGCCATCATCGTTGGAGCTTCGCTCTTTAGGACGTTGATTGACATCCGTTTTTCTGCTGTTCGACGATTGGAAGCCTATAAGTTAAGTGGCCTGTTTGTATGTAAACTGTGCCCTTATACTTCTGCTGAGTCTTCTGTGTATCATCTCATTCTATCTGTTATATGTCTATATGTTATTTGTATATTTATATGTTTATATTTCAGCGGGTTCTCGGTTGGGTGGTGTCTCCGTTAGATTATGCCACGTCATAGAGGTCGTCTATTGTGAGCGTTTTCTGTAGGGTTTGCAAATTTCCGATACTGGAATTTGCTAAGCGACTTCTGTTGCTATTTATGTTAGCTGTGATGACATGTTTTAATATTGTTTTCGTTATTATTTCGCATTCTTTAGTTTTGTTTTGATTTGTTTGTATTTGTTAGCCTACTCTTGTCTATAATTTAGTTTCATACAACATTTTTGTTTATACACTGTGGTGTCATGTATTTTGTTTTAATTCTATCGTAGATATCGTCACATTTTTTTGTGATATTTCATTAATTTCTGCGAACGTTTTTGTATTGTTGCTGATCTTTGTTATTGTTTACATTGTTATTGTTTACATTGTTTGCATTGTTTACATTTTCAATGTTTACATTCTGCATGTGTTTACATAGTCATTGTTTACAGTTATAGTAATTAGTTAATGGGCTATGCTAATGCACTGTTACTACTACACTGATGATAAATGAATGATGAATAGTGTTGTGCACTATTGAATGAGAAGTGCACTTATGATCAAGAATTGATTGGTGATATTTCATATACAAGTTCTTTGATTGGAGACTTGTTTCCCACAGAGACTGGGATAATATAAGGTGATGTGAATATACAAGTGCTTAATTAAGACTTGTTACACTTAGGTTTGAAATAAATTAGTTAATTATTTCAGGTTTTGGACGCATATGTTAGACAACATGTCTACATTTGAGCACTTTATTGAGCAGGGTAAATTGCTTGGGAAGACTGGTGATAAGTTAGAAGAATTTGCAACTGCTCGATATGATAAAGCAATGGAAGCTGAACAAAAGAAACTGCATATGGAAGCTGAACAAAAGAAACTGCAGATGCAGGTGGATGACAAAAGATTCCAAATGGAAATGGAAAAACAAAAAAGGGAATCAGAAGCTGAGGAAAGAAAACTCCAGCTAGAGGCTGAGAATAAAAGACTTGAAAAAGAGGCTGAAAATAAAAGACTTGAAAAAGAGGCTGAAAATACAAGACTTGAAAAAGAGGCTGAAAATAAAAGACTTGAAAAAGAGGCTGAAAATAAAAGACTTGAAAAAGAAGCTGAAAGTCTCCAAATAGAGAGCTCGGGCACTGAGGAGAGAAGATTAAAGAGAGAGTCTGATAGAGGGAAAGTAGAAAGCAAAAATGGAACATGAAGAAAAGGTCTTAGCTTTAGAGTTGGAAAAATTGAAATTGATGAACATGAGTTATGGTAATGATTCAAACAAGGGTTCATCTTCTGGTAAGGCTAATAATGATACTTTTAAGATTAAGTTACCAACATTTAGTCCTTCCAGTGATGACATAATGTTCTATCTGGACAGATTTGAACAAGCATGTACAGCTCATAACATAGACAAAGCAAAATATGTTTATCAGTTATCAGGGATACTGACAGGTAAAGCTCTAAGTATATTAAATATGGTGGATGAACCTGACAAGAACAATTATGAGGTTGTCAGGGCCGCTTTGTTAAAGAAATATCAGCTTAACGAAGACGGCTATCGTCTACAATTTAAAAACATGTTAACTGAAAATGGAGTTGAATTCTCCGAGTTTATTGCAAGAATACGCATTACTTTCTCACGATGGGTTGAACTATCTAAGACGGAAAAAACTTATGAAGGACTTATGGACTTAATACTTAGAGACAAAGTCATGTCGTCTGTCAATGAGTCTTTCCTTGCTTTCCTTCATGAACGTAAACCTAAAACAATAAAAGAAATAGAAGATTTCTGTTGCCAATACGTAACTGCGCACCCACACATAACCATGGGTAACTCTAAGGTGAAAGAAGGTTTACCAGTTGCTTCGGCAGCTCCGTATGGTGAAAGCTTTGCTCGTAGATTCCAACAAAATTTTGGATGCAGAAAGAGTAGCGGTTAACATTTCTGTGTCAAAATCAGGGAAACGCAATTTCATGGTGATTCTTCTTCGAAGAATTGGAGACAACCTGATAGTGGTCGTTACTATCACCCTAATAATTATAGGCATTTCAAAAGAGGATATGGTAATAGAGGTTATTCCTGCCGAAGACCTCAGAACCAAACAAATAGATGTTCGCATCAATGTGAACTTGATAGTAATCGTGGAAACTGGAATTCGAACCAGGATAACAATTACAATAGAGACAATAATAACTGCAGAGATAATAATAACTCTGATAACTTCAGAGGTAATAATAGTCGGGGTAGATCTCAACACAAAAAAAAGAGATATCAGCAGGCTAATGCTGTACAACAGGAAACTGAGGGAGCCTGTAATCATGTTGTTGATATTAAAAACTTTGACGCTGTCACTGGTTCTGCTTTTGACTTTGAGAGAGCAAACAAATGCCCCCAATGCAGTACTTTATTCGAACCGGGTACCATAACTACTTTGAGTTGTGGTCACCCACTTCCCGCTCTTCCTGCTGCTGTTGCGCATGACGGGAGGGGTTCTTTAATTCTACATAAGGGTCTTGTAATGATACTCCGGTCTCACTACTTTTCGATTCCGGATGCACCACTATTGGTGTTAGACAATCGCTTGTAGATCCATCTTGTGCTACAGGAAGGGTTATTAAATGTGTCACATTTGGCGGCACTCTAGAAAAATATCCTACTGCTGTAATTCGCATTGCCACTCCTTTCTTTACTGGGGATGTGCATGCTTGTCTCTTACCTAATCCTATTGCGGACCTTATTATTGGTCGTATTCACGGAGTTAGGGAGTGTACCCCACAGCAGATTGCTGCTTGGGAAGATAATAACATGCAAGCTACAAATGCAGTAGTTACAGAGCACAAGCTCTACAAACACCCGAAACTTCACTGAATAGTGATAATGAAGTTGATAGCCAAGATAGTCACTTAGTAATCACTCGTGACTCTTTCATACAATTGCAAGAAGAAGATCCTTCTTTAAAAAAATTCTTCGTTCTTGCGAAGAAAGGTGATCCGAATCAGGATACAAATAGAAAATCTTGGATTGCAATGAGAAACGGCGTACTTGTACGTATGGTACAAGATTCGACTACGTCGGCACATTCGCAAATTCTTGTTCCCAAGAGCATAAGAGTGCAAATATTACAACATGCTCATGACTCGCAATGTGCTGGACATATGGGTTTTTCCCGTACGAAGTCGAGAGTCCTTGCGGCTTTCTTTTTGCCTTTTGTCAATAAGGACATTCGTATTTACTGCCGATCATGCAAGGTATGTCAGGAGGTCAAATCTAGAGGACCACGACATGCTGCGCCTATCCAGGCTGCTGACATTCCTATTCGGCCGTTTCAGAAAATGGCCATAGATATTATTGGCCCTTTTAAGGTCAAGTCGGCCAGAGGACATCAGTTTATCCTTACATGTGTCGATATGTGCACACGTTGGCCAGAGGCTATTCCTCTTAAGAGCAGATCTACTACAGATATCGCAGATGCTCTTTGGTTGATATTTTCTCGCTTGGGGTTCCCCAGAGAAATATTGTCAGACCATGGCACTCAACTCATATCTGACACTATGTCACAGGTAATGTCTACCTTACATATTGAACGATCTCTCAGTAGTATCTACCATCCTATGTCTAATGGGTTAGTTGAGCGTCTGAATAGAACGCTCAAGACTTTGCTTGGTAAGATAACTGAAGATCATCCTCAAGATTGGGACAGGGTTTTACCCGCGGCTCTCTTTGCCTATAGAGAAGTCCCTAATGAACACACAGGATTTTCTCCCTTCGAACTTGTCTTTGGCGCGCCTCCACGCGGCCCTATGTCTTTATTACACGATCTCATCACTGCCGATGATATTAGCGATGAAACTCAATCCTCATATGAGTATGTCATTGCTCTTAGACAAAAGATCATTGAGGCATGTAAGCTAGCAACTGCTTCATCAGAAATTGCTAAAGAGAAGGCAAGACAGTTTGCTAACAAGAATAGATGTCTACGACAACTTTGTCCAGGTGACAAAGCATTCGTCCTACTCCCCAGTAGGGAAAATAGACTTCTTATTGCATGGAAAGGTCCGTATGCAATAGTCTCTCGGATTTCCGATGTTGACTATGTGGTCGATATTGATAGAAAGCATAAAACTTTCCACATAAACATGCTTTCGGAATTTCACGAACGTCCGGACTATTTGCTGCCTATTTTCCAGGCAACGGATGATGCTCCTGCACCTCACGGTCATTATTCATCCCTGTCTGTCATACAGGATGAGGAAGCTACCTTCTCTGATGTCAACCTTCCCCTTCCAGTGGTTCCATTACATTCCACGGAATCTTGGAAAAACGTTTCTGTTTCTCCTAATCTTTCTGGTGACGAACATCGACAAGTCTCGTCGATGTTACAAACATTTCGGATGTTCTCACTGACATTCCTGGACACACAGATGTCATAGAACATGACATAATTCTTACCGACAATAATCCAATTAGGGTTAGGCCGTATCCTATTCCTATACACTTTCAGTCGCAAGTGGAAAAGGAATTGGATGAAATGATTCAATTAAATATAATTGAACCATCGACTTCACCATAGTCTTCTTCCATGGTTATTGTCCGGAAGAAGGATAAGAACATACGAATTTGCGTTGATTATCGCAAATTGAATCAGGTCACAAAGTTCGATGCTGAACCGATGCCTTTGTTAGAAGATCTACTGATTAGACTTTCTAATTCTAGATTCTTCACTAAACTTGACTTGTCTAAAGGTTATTGGCAAGTGCCTTTAGCAGAGCATGCCAAACCTCTTACTGCTTTTTCTACACCTAGGGGTCTATTTCAATGGAATGTTATGCCTTTTGGTCTCATGAACGCCCCTGCCACTTTCGTTCGCATGATGCGTCGAATTCTGTCACATCGTTCGGATGTCATCGCATACTTAGATGACATCTGTCTCTTCAGTGATACCTGGGAAGATCACTATTTAGGGTTATATGACTTACTGTCCACTCTACCCGTTGGTCTGAAGAATGCCAATCTTCATTAGACCAAATCAAGAATATATTTTCTTCTCCTCCCATCTTAAGATTACCTACTCTTGATAGGACTTTTGTTCTTCGGAGTGATGCTTCATCCACTGGGATTGGAGCAGCACTGATGCAAGAATATGCAAATACTCTGCATCCTGTTATGTAAATTTCTAGAAAACTAAATGCGGCAGAGAGGAACTACTCGGTTTTAGACCGTGAGTTGTTAGCGATGGTTTGGTCAATTCTAAAGCTACAAAGATTCCTCCTGGGCGCACATTTCATTCTAGAGACTGATCAGAAAGCTCTTACAGCTATTCAGACTAAGAATTTGAACAGTTCGAGATCCACTCGATATGCTATAGCTCTTCAACCTTTTCACTTCACGGTACGAGCTATCCGTGGTGCGGATAATGTGATGGCTGACATTTTGTCTAGATGCCCACATGACTCTAACTAATACTTCTGTCCTATATTCCTATATATTACAGAGTCATAACACACCTATATTACTACAATAGATTAGCACATCTGTACTCACTTTATATGTACACACTATCGTGCTTTGTTGTCATCTTCTTCTGTTCGTTTTTAAGATGATAGAGGAGGACTGAGTAGTTAATATAAGGGCCGTTAGTTTACTAAACAGCCACAATTATTAATAATGTATTGTACCTTATGAAGCATATTAGTTATTAATTAGCATTATATTGCTTGTACTTTCTCAGAATGTCATTGTTGAGCTGAGGACTTACCTTACTAGTATCAAGCATGACGAGTTCTAGATTGTGTACTTACCCTCGGAATACCAGAGCATATGTCCTGGATCGTCATGTAGTTTAACTTTACTATGTACTTATGTCATTACATGTCAAATAATGTACTATTTAAATTTTCCTATCAGATTTGTACATCCATTTTTAAAGACAATATTAGAGTATGCTGTTTAATGATGATTATGGTAACTTGCATACGTATATTGTGTTTACATGCTAACGTGATGTGTGTTGGTGACACCTCCCCGATGTGAATATTTTTTGAGACATATTTATTTTTCTGTTGAGGTATATCCTCACCAGACACTCTATATTTAGCCTCATGTTAGGCAATTTAATTAATTATCAGCGCATAATTCGTGCGTTTTGAGCCGCTTATCGCATGCTCTTTGATATTAAAAAAAAAAATATGTTCCACATTTTTTTTTTATCGGGAGGAGGTGGTGATATGTTGCGTGATAAATTCTCGCAACATCATTTTATTACAATATCTATTTTATAACGCAAGGGCAACAACTGCTTGAAATTTATAGTTACTTTTCTCGGTAAGCATTTGTCTTCTCGCGTTGGTATTGAATGCAGTTGAGTTTTTGAGCTGTGGTCATTTTTTTCGCGCCGGACTGCGCATGACTGGTCTTGCTTTTTTTGGTCGATCGGTTTCCGCCCACCACTAGTGGAGTGAGCGATTTGAATGGCGAAAGAGATGCCTCGTTGAAGAGGGGATCTCCGCTATTTTTTGTTCTGTCAGGGATGTGTAGTCCTCTTAATGGATATTTCGTTTATTCGAGATAATACCTCTAGTGTTTCCCACATGTCGGGAGGCGTGATATTTCTGTGTATTTCATGAAAGCAAGGTAAATTGACTTTTTCATTAACTCTATCGATTTTTTGGTCGTGAGCGATTTCGATTCATAGCCTGTCTTCGAAAGTCGTCGTCACGAGATGTTTTCCTAGCTCACATGTCGCTGTATTGTGCTGCATCGGTTGATGCAGGTCCCAAGGACTATTACTTGCTACTTGGTTACCTGAACTAGGTTTGAAAAACCTTTGTTATCTAGAGGATATTTTTGAGGACATTATTTATACTTCGGCAGACGTGTCTGTCTTGCTGAAGTCAGATTAAGGAGAGTGAACTGATCTCATACATCTGGTTATCTCCTGGCTGTTATAGAAAAGGATGGAGTTTTTCACCTGACTACATTTACAGCACTATGAAATATAACATGCATCTGACTCATCATTGTAATGCTGTCTACCGTCTATTGCTGTATTGAATGTTGCTGTGATAATGACTGTTTGATGTGTCTACATATTCGCGTAACCATTTTGTCACTGTGGCGTCCACAATAAATAATGAAGAAAAACGTCAACGGCTGTTTCAAGAATCATTGACTTTATACGTCGTGAGTTTACTGACGTCCTATGTGGATTGCCCTGTTATTTTTGTATGAACATTGTTTGACTGAACACATCTGCACACTACACAAAACCAGACATGCGGATACCATCCATCATCATATGGCATCACGCATCAATTACCATACATGCGTTCGCATGATCATTATCATCATTACCTTTATCCTTTTTGACACTGCAATTATTTGTATGTCTATGTTTACTTTTGTCTCTCGACGGAGATCTGGCATTACCTTTGTTATTATTGACTGACTTTTTATTGCTATAATAAAAATCAGTAGAGTCATCCTTCCTGGCATCTCTACCATAAGATGATCTCTGTTTAAAGTATCCTTTCTGATGTGAATCATCATAATCCCTGCCTCTGTGATACCCACGATCATGAGGTGAATATCCTCTATAACCTCGTCGATATGAATTCGAAGGAGAGCGATGACGACGGAAGTTATAAAAACCTCTGTCGGATTGATAATAATCTGAACGACAACGTCCATCAAAGCTCTTCGATCGAGGTCTGTGATCATGGTGTGCAGTCAAAAAATCAAGTGACTGGACCTTAATGACCTTAATGAATGCAGCTGAGTTGAATTACTCGACCATAGAGAAAGAATGTTTGGCTCTAATTTGGTCCATCGACAAATTTTCACCTTACCTGTATAGGACACACTTCATTGTCCAAAGCGATCACCAGACTTTAACATTCTTGGCTGCATCTAAAAAGTTAAATTCGAGATTGTTAAGGTGGAGTCTGCTTCTGGCGCCTTATTCTTTTACCGTGAATTACATTCCGGGAAGAGACAATGTAGGAGCTGATTTTTTAAGTCGACAACCTATTACTCTGGAAGGACAGACGCAAAATGATTAACTACAGCAGGTGTTTACACTTCAGCTATGACAGGTCACAGCTAGGAAAGGATGGGGCTATGTCGTGAAACGAGTGTGTGTAAATCCACTTCTTAGTTTAATCATTATGTCGGGATACAAATTTGCCCCAGCCAATCAACGCACAGTCGCTGAGCCAGAATAAATTACACGAAGTTACGCCAGGAAAAACTTAAGCCCTGTTTTTCGGATGTCGGTTGCGGCCATCTTGTCACCCAATATGGCGGATAAAAATAATAAAATTAGGCATAAGCCCTGTTTTTCGGAACTCGTCTAGGTCAAGGATGGTACGAAGGATGGTACGACGGAGTGTACAAAACCGCATACAGCCAATCAGCTTGCCACACCAAGAGCTTTCCTTAAGCAGTAGAAGTTACCTCATTTACCTATATATACGGGAGAGATTTTATTCAAAACACGCACACACCAACACGAAGCCAGATAGACGACCGACTGAAGAAGAGGAGCTGTCAACCTTGATTTATTGCTTACCTGCGTCCATTGACCTGGCAGACTGCTTCACTAGTCGAGTCACTGGCCTGTTTAAATCTTAGAGGGTTTTATTCGTGTCATCAAACATGAGGTCGTATGTCCAGTTAATCCAGTTGCCTGGATCTTCACAGGAGCACAGAGATTGTACCTGTGCTACATCTTTAGTCCCCCTCAGTCTTGGGTGGGCTAACGAAACGATCATCAGCGGGTGTTGTGTGCAAGATATTACGGACATAACTTTTGAGAGATGAGTACACATTAGTACCATTTCCGTCGGCAATTGTGAGCATTTAAGTCTATGAAGAAAACGTGAATTAGCATAGTTAGAGACAAACAGCATAGCTGATAAAGTTTATATATTTAATTAACAGCACAGCTGATACATTTACTATATTTAATTAACAGCACAGCTGATACATTTACTATACTTAATTAACAGCACAGCTGATATAAATTTGTTTCCTATAATAGGCGTGATGGGAAACAATGGCAAAGAAAACCTATCTGCTGTTGCCCTAAGACGCCACTAGGCGTAATGGCCACTGACTGCTTTGACTCTATATATATACATATATACATACATACATACATACATACATACATACATACATACATACATACATACATACATACATACATACATACATACATACATACATACATACATACATACATACATACATACATACATACATACATACATACATACATACATACATACATACATACATACATACATACATACATACATACATACATACATACATACATACATACATACATACATACATACATACATACATACATACATATATACATACATACATATATATATACATACATACATACATACATACATACATATATACATATATATATATATATATATATATATATATATATATATATATATATATATATATATATACATATATATATTTATATATATATAGATATATATATATATATATATATATATATATATATATATATATATATATATATATATATATATAATATTTGTACATCATTTGTAAACTTACAAATCCATTACATTCCATCTTCCAACATCCATCTTTCAGCACAAGAGTAGATAGTGTATATACTAAATAAATAATAGGGAAATTGTATTTGAACGACTTGTCAATTTTTCTATAATTGTTAAGTAAAATCTGTTTCCTTGTTTTTTTAATATCACAATTAGTTACACAGCGGGGGTGGCAATTTATGTATGTCTCCTCTCCACTAATGTTTCGAGATCAGATCATTCACAGCCGTAACTAATTTGTGATACCAGTAGTTCTCTCAGACACTGGGACTTCACCACTTTCTGCAGAAGTACTATTTCTGAAATTGTCAGTACTATACTGATCCTAGAGCCAATAAAAACCTCACGCCACACTGGGGGCTCGTTCCTGGGATATTTCTATATACCTTGAGCCATACTTAGTCTATTCATCTATCTGCTAGCTCTATCTTGTGCCACCCATAGATAACAAAAGAAACAAATTTTTGAAAAAATTCTATAGTAGGATTTTTTATTGTTTTCTTAGGAGGAGTACCATTTTCTCAGTAAATAGTTGATGCTCACAAAGTTGCACTGAAATTATTTGTTCATTTAAATTAATTAAGTTAAATTATAATATTTGGATATAGTAAATTTACATACCCTATCTAAGTAACTCCATGGCTGATCTAGTGAAGTTCAGAACTGCGATCATGCAGATGGGTAAGGAATTAAATATTACAGGTGATGCTCTTATTCAGTATGTCACAACAGAAGTGGACAAACACATGGATAGGGAAGAAAGAAAGTTGCAATTAGGGACTGAAGCAAAGAAATTAGAAGCTGAAATAGATGCCAAAAGACTGGAAGCTGAGAGAGAAACCAAAAGACTGGAAGCTGAGAGAGACGACAAAAGACTGAAGCTGAGAGAGAAGACAAAAGACTGGAAGCTGCGAGAGAAACCAAAAGATTAGAAATTGAAGCCAAGAAATTGGAGGCTGAAAATGAGGCAAAGAAAATTGACGCTGAGGAAAGGAAATTACAAGAAGAGAGAGACCATCAGTTGAGATTAAAAGAGCTTGAAATTCAGGCAATTACTGGCAACAATGGTGGTAACTCACCTCACTCTGAGAATAGCTCCAGCCAGAGCACCTCAAGTGGGGCCATGAATTTTCATCTGGACCCATTTGTTGAGAAAGAAGACGCCATTGAGTCGTACCTGGATAGATACGAAAGACTTGCCACTACCTATGGCTTAGGGAAAGAAAAGTGGAGTCTTAAACTATCTCAGGGATTGAGAAGTGTGGCCTACGATGTATATTTGAAGCTCTCAAGAGATGACCAGGAAGATTATGAAGTCCTGAACCAGGCACTGCTTGTGAGATATTGGAAAAAACTCAGAATCATATAGAAAGAAATTCCGAACAGCTAAACTTCTTCCAGGAGAAAACTATCACCAATTCTCTGCTAGATTAGAAACCTAATTGGAAAAATCGAGTTGTTTAGGAAAGTGTCAGGATCTGAAAGAAATGATAATGATGGAGCAAGTGAAAGAGTCCATGTCTCAAGAAATGAGGAAGTTTATCATGGAACAAGGAGCAGAGAGATTGGAAGATATTGTAACTGTTGCTGAGAGATATCAAGCAGCTCCGGCAGAATTATTAGGAAATAGGAAGATGCAGGGTGAAAACCTCAAATCATCACAAAACTATACCAAATATGAACAAAAGGACCATACCACAAGAAACAAACAAAGATTTGACCAAAAGGACAAAAACCCTCTAAGATCGAATAAGACACCTTACCGGAAGGAAGGAAAGTGGTGTAAAACTTGTCTAATGAGTAACCACAATACTGCGGATTGCTGAAGGAAGAATCCTCCTCATCATGCTGCATGTCTTACAACAGGGAAACCGGGAAGGAAGGAGCTGGCAGTAAGTCAGAAGGACTTCCATCATCCCCCTGTCTGTGAGGAAGTGACCGTGAATAGCACTCAAGTACTGTGTTTATATGACACAGGATTGGACTTTGATTCAGTTGTGTGCTCTTCTCTAGTGAGACCTAACCAGATAACCACAGAAACAGTGGAAATCAGAGGACCGATCAAGGGAGCAAGAACCATGACAGTACCCATAGCCCGAATCAACATAAGATCTCGCTATGTGGAAGGAGAAATCAAAGCAGCAGTGATGGACGACCCTATTTACCCTTTGATTTTGGGGTGAAGGTATGTTTTCCTTGGAGAACCTATAAAACCTGTAGTTATGGCAACAGTCCAGACCAGGGAAAGCTCCAGGAAAATGGAGGAAAACCCTATCAATACTCACCCAGAAGATATGAAAAAGGCTCAAGCAGCAGACAGCACATTGAAGCCTTGTTTTGGCAAATTGCCTAAAGCACATAACCCTCCAGAGAAAGGAGACTTTTATATGAAGAATGGCCTACTCTACAGAAAAGCTGGAACAGGACCTAAACGGCATGGACAGTTAGTAGTGCGAAAATCTTACAGGGAGAAGGTTATGACGCTAGGACACGCTATACCCTTCAGTGGACATATGGGAATAGGGGACACTGGACAAAGGATAGCCTGCCACTACTTTTGGCCAGGAATCACAGAGGACATAAAAAGATATGTAAGATCCTGTCCAGAATGCCAAAGAGCAGCTCCTAAGCATAGGACTGCACCAGCAACACTGGGAGAAATGCCCATTATGGGAACTCCTTTTGAACGTGTTGCAGTGGATATTGTTGGACCCCTCACTAGGAACAAGAAGAGAAATGCATATATCTTAACCTTGGTTGATACTTGCTCTATGTGGGGAGAAGCAGTGGCCATGTCAGCTATAGATTCAAAGCATGTGGCAGAGGCCGTGTTGACAATATTCACCCGATTAGGTTTCCCGTATCAGATATTGACTGACAATGGTTCTCAGTTTAAGGGAAAGCTAACACAAGAAGTATTCAGGATATTTCAAGCCAGGCACTATCATTGTAGTCCCTACCATGCTCAAGGGAACGGTCAAGTAGAGCGGTTCAATGGTACGCTAATTTCCATCCTTAGAAAGCTGGCGAGTGAAAAACCTAATACTTGGGATACATATTTACCCGCTGCACTATTTGCATATAGGGAAGTACCCCACAATTCAACTGGATTGGCTCCAGCTACATTGTTGTTTGGAAGACCAATCAAAAGTCCACTGGAAGCATTGCTGCGGACATGGACTGATGAAAAAGCAGAGGAAACAGTGACTTCCTCATACCAGTACGTAAACGAGTTGACACCTCGATTGAAAGCAGGATGGAAACTGGCCAATGATAACTTAAGACAGGCCAAGAGGAAGTATGCTGCGTACTACAACAAAAATGCAAAGGATAGGGAGCTGGAGGTGGGTGAAAAGGTGTTATTACTGTTGCCAAGCAGCAATAATAAATTGCAGATTGGATGGCAGGGACCATATGTCATACTGGAAAAACTTTCCAGGACCAATTATAAGATTGATAAGAAAGGAAAGGAGAAGGTATATCATGTAAATCTTCTTAAAAATTACTTTGACAAGGAATCATCCGAAGCTGCACATAGCATGACCCTAGCCATTGCAACAGAAATGCACGATGAACCACTTCACTCTATGGAATATCCACTCACAACTACAGAGGATTATGTTCAAGTAAACATTAGTGAACATTTAACACCAGAGCAGAAGAAGATGGTTCAGAAAATGTTGGAAACCCATGCTGATGTGCTCACAGATAAGCCAGGTCGTACGAATCTGTTAGAGTACAACATGAAGGTTACAGACCCTACACCAGTATGCATGAGAACATACCCTATACCCTATGCGAAAGCCCAAGCACTAAGGGAGGAAGTTGATTACACTGACAAACAACATTTTTCTTTCTTATATAAGAATAAGTGTTCTTAGGTCAATTTCTTGCGCTGATTTCAAATCTGAAATCCGTTTATCTCTATCACGTCGGGTTCTTAAGATATTTGTGAATAAATATATTTTTGGGAAACCGTTATTTGCTCCGTTTCATTTTTACTATATAACTTATTAAAAATTAATAAAAAGCAACATAATTCTACTTTTTATACTGCTAAAAGATGCATGACATATGTTACGCGATTTTTCAAATAGTTACTGTATTTTGAAATAATTCTGAGCAAAATATGGCTTCTAGAAGTTGTAGAAATTCGGCTGATCTGTTCTGTTACGTGTGCGGATATTTTACCGATCGTGTTGACCAGAAAAACTTTACACCATTACTAAAGATAGCATATGAACTTTATTTCGATTCGAAAGTTGATGATGCAAATAAATCTTGGAAGCCAAATGCGGTTTGTTCGATACATTGGCAGGTTGGTTACGAAAAACGCCGAAGCATAAGTCGATGCCTTTTGGCGTGCCAGTAATATGGCGTGAACATACAAATCACACTACTGATTGTTACTTCTGCTTGACAAATATCCATGGTTTCACTTTTAAAACTAGAAAGTCTGTGGTTTATCCAAATATTGAATCGGTTTCGAAACCAGTGCCTCATGATCCAATCACGTGTCCGATCCAAGTACCACCAGAACAATATCCGTTGGACGTAAATGAACCATCAGAAAGTGATAGTTTACCTGCTTTAGAAACTAATTCTGACTCAGATTACATACCGGTGAATGATGGTGTTTACTTAATTAACCATTCAGAACTTTCAGATCTAATACGTGATCTCGCTCTTACCAAAGGACAAGCGGAATTACTCAGTTTGCGACTCAAAGAATGGAATCTTTTAGCGCCCAATACTCCGATATCTAAATTTCGTCATAGACACAGAGAACTTGTTCAATACTTTGAGATGGATGATGACATTTGCTATTGCAAAGATGTAAACGGTCATGAGCACATAGTCAACGAATGGCGATTTTTCATCGATTCTTCCAAGACTAGTCTAAAAGCCGTGTTATTGCATAACATAAATTTTTTTTCATCAATTCCAGTCGCTTACTCTGTTCATATGAAAGAAACTTATGACAATATGGCTATACGTTTGGAAAAAATAAAGTACAATGACTACCAATGGCGGATTTGTGGAGACCTAAAGGTCATTGCAATTCTCACGGGCATGCAGACTGGGTATACTAAATTTTGTTGCTTCCGATGTGAATGGAACAGCCGCAACAGACAGGAACATTATGCAAGAAAGGTGTGGCCTATCCGGGATCGTATGCAGCTCGGGCATAAAAATGTAATACGCGAGCCATTAGTTAACAAAGACACCTTCATTTTACCACTGTTACATATAAAGTTGGGGCTCATGAAGAATTTTGTAAAAGCGTTAGATAAAACGAGAAAAGCTTTCACTTATCTTCGAGAAAAGTTTCCGCAAGTTAGCGATGCAAAGATAAAGGAAGGTATCTTTGTAGGACCTCAGATTAGGAAAGTTATTGCAGACAAACAATTCGAGAACTTGTTACATGGTAGTGAACTTCGCGCATGGATGGCATTCAAATCGATCGTCGATAACTTTCTGGAAAATCACAAATCTGTCGACTATGTTGCATATTGTTAAGCAGTGCATAGATGCATACATAATTATGGGCTGTAACATGTCCCTCAAAATCCATTTGCTCGATTCGCATCTTAACTTTTTCCCTGACAACCTTGGCGAAGTCAGCAATGAACATGGAGAATGATTCCATCAAGATATCGCCGTAATGGAGTCACGTTATCAAGGACGGTGGAGTGTGACCATGCTTGCCGATTATTGTTGGATGCTTCATCGCGATGTACCACATGCCATTCACCGACGAAAGTCGACTGCAAAGAAATTCAAGCCTACATAACTGTTATGCTTCTTGTACGAATGATGTTGTAATACTGTATGCGTTGTTAAAAAACTTCAATTGCGTATTTCTAGAGATCCCGACCTGATAGAGAAAAACGGTTTGCAGATTTAAAAACAGCGCATTAAAATTGACCAGAAAAACATAGAAATGTTAGAGAAAGAAAAAAAAAGTTGTTTTTTTGTTAGTCAGTGTTATCTGTTGAAGGAGAAAATTATCTCGAAGTCAGACTCTCCTTATAGCTCAAGTGTGGTGCTATTAAGAAAACCGAGTGGTGAACACAGGGTATGTATTGACTACCGGAAGCTTAATGCTATCACAGAATCTCAGGTGGACGCATTACCTGACACCAACCAGCTGTTCTCTACACTGAGTAAGGCTAGGTATTTATCGAAGGTAGATCTAAGCAAGGGATACTACCAAATACCAGTAAAACCAGAAGTTAAGAAAATGCTGGCATTTAGTACATCAGACGGACACTACGAGTTTACTGTACTACCCTTTGGGCTGAAAAATGCTCCAAGTATCTTTTCAAGAATGATGAGGAAATTATTGGAACCTCTATAAAATCCCCATATCACTAACTTTATGGATGACATTCTTGTTGCTACAAACACCTTTGAAGAGCATATAATAGCGCTCTACATGTTGTTTGACAGACTGAGAGAAACTGGATTGACTGCACGTCCAACCAAGTGCTATATCGGTTGTAAGGAGTTGGAATTCCTAGGTCACACTATTTCTACAGGTCATATGTCTCCTGACCCAAAGAATATAGAGAAATTAAAGAAGGCACCCCGGCCTCAAACGAAGAAAGATGTGAGATCATTCGTGTCATTATGTGGGTTTTATCAAAAGTACATACCCCACTTTAACTCTCTGTGGGCACCATTTAACAACTTAACGAAGAAAGGACAGCCTGACAAAATCCAATGGAATGCTGATTGTGAAAAAGCTTACACAGAGCAAAAAGCAAAACTCACCAGCAAACCCATCCTTACGCTACCCGATATCACACAGGAATTTGTTAAGGACGGACGCTAGCAGTTTAGGTATTGGTGCAACTCTCTTGCAGCAATCAAAAGTCCAGCCGGAGGAACTTTTACCCGTCGCCTACGCCAGTAGGAAGCTGAATGCAGCTGAGTTGAATTACTCGACCATAGAGAAAGAATGTTTGGCTCTAATTTGGTCCATCGACAAATTTTCACCTTACCTGTATAGGACACACTTCATTGTCCAAAGCGATCACCAGCCTTTAACATTCTTGGCTGCATCTAAAAAGTTAAATTCGAGATTGTTAAGGTGGAGTCTGCTTCTGGCGCCTTATTCCTTTACTGTGAATTACATTCCGGGAAGAGACAATGTAGGAGCTGATTTTTTAAGTCGACATCCTATTACTCTGGAAGGACAGACGCAAAATAATTAACTACAGCAGGTGTTTACACTTCTGCTATGACAGGTCACAGCTAGGAAAGGATGGGGCTATGTCGTGAAAAGAGTGTGTGAACGCACTTCTTAGTTTAATCATTATGTCGGGATACAAATTTGCCCCAGCCAATCAACGCACAGTCGCTGAGCCAGAATAAATTACACGACGTTACGCCAGGAAAATCTTAAGCCCTTTTTTTCGGATGTCGGTTGCGGCCATCTTGTCACCCAATATGGCGGATAAACACAATAAAATTAGGCATAAGCCCTGTTTTTCGGAACTCGTCTAGGTCAAGGATGGTACGAAGGATGGTACGACGGAGTGTACAAAACCGCATACAGCCAATCAGCTTGCCACGCCGAGAACCAACCAAAAGCTTTCCTTAAGCAGTAGAAGTTACCTCATTTACCTATATATACGGGAGAGATTTTATTCAAAACTCGCACACACCAACACGAAGCCAGATAGACGACCGACTGAAGAAGAGGAGCTGTCAACCTTGATTTATTGCTTACCTGCGTCCATTGACCTGGCAGACTGCTTCACTAGTCGAGTCACTGGCCTGTTTAAATCTTAGAGGGTTTTATTCGTGTCATCAAACCTGAGATCGTATGTCCAGTCAATCCAGCTGCCTGGAACTTCACAGGAGCACAGAGATTGTACCTGAACTACATCTTTAGTCCCCCTCAGTCTTGGGTGGGCTAACGAAACGATCATCAGCGGGTGTTGTGTGCAAGAAATTACGGACATAACTTTTGAGAGATGAGTACACATTAGTACCATTTCCGTGAATTAGCATAGACTCTGTAAAGTTGCTTTCACACACACACTGTAAAGTATCAGTCTGTCTGCTCTGTAAGGAAGAGTGGTGTGTTGTTGAGATCAGGCATGCTCCAGTCTACCCAGCTGTAAATGGGTAACTCACCCTAGTCCTGAGTTAGGGAAGGCAAAGGCTCCAGGGGAAGCAGGCCCTAAACTTGGTCACTTCAGCCGACGCAGGATGGTGTATGTATGAAGTAGAAGTGTAGAGTGTGATTACCGCGAATGGTGTACTGTTCGTGTGCTGACCAATATAACCACTCACACTTGTGTCTACAAGGCACCAATGCAGACTGCTGGAATCTTAGTTTACTCAATTTATTCAGACGTACACACTGGGACATACGAGTACATCATGGTTCGTTGACATATCAATTTGTAGGTATACATAGCAGATCTGAAGTCATGACACATTCAGAAATAATGGGCAGTACATCAAAAGTTCAATGTCATGATACATTATGGCCACATCCCCCTATCTGACTAAACGCGTCAGTGAAGGGCGGATCGATAAATAACCAAAGTTACTTGACGTCCATAGTTTGTAGTATATATTATGAAACCACGGAAGGGGGTTTCTAGCAAGATTGAGATCTCCCTGTCACTGTCCGATAATAAGATAAATAATCTGTTCTCTTGGCAGTGATCAAAACATATGATGACCGAAATCCAACATGGCTGCCTCCCTGAGTTGTCGTTCACTCATTCATAGGAAGGAGAATATAAGCCAGAGTTAATTTATAATGGGTATATAAAGGATTTCATAAATGTTTCCATACAGCTCTACGGTGATCAGGTTAATTCACGTAGCCATAACCGCTGCAGGAAAATCTGTCATCTTCGTCGATACAAAACACGACACTAGCATAGCGAAGCACAAAAGTCAAGCTAGGCCTAACCGACGAGAGATCATCAAAAATAGGAGCTGGGTTTACCTGGAGTCCGAATCATCTATATACTGACATAAGGAGAGTCTCTAACACAAACTATCGTAGAGACACCATCTCCTTCAGAAGAAAAACCACGTCGTAAGACATTTTTTCTGACGAAAGGACCAGCTCTTGAAAAACGTACCCCGCCATTTGTAAGCGGTACATCGGAACTCATCACGACTTGTCAAGACAACTCATACTTCCGCTAGCAAGAATCTAGTCCCTCCTACCCATCCAAAATATACAATATAGGACTGATTCTACTTGTACTAATAATATGTAATACATATGAATTCAGGCCATAAACACAATAAGCAAATTAATATATTTTCTGGCCCTAAAAAATAAGTACAAACGCAAGCGCAATATCCTTGCGCTGGATCAATATCCAGAACGATTACTCCTATAATCAAAAGTGTGAATCAAACATGGATTATCTCGCTTTTACCATAAACAGCATTTTCATACACAAATAAATGAATGTCTATATTTTTCCCATATTAAATAGCCATATCGATTTTTGTAAAATGTGCGTCAAAATATGCACGCAACAGATTACCACACCCCTCGGGAAAAAAAAAAATGGTACATTTTTTTTTTTTTGAAATACATCTAGGAGCAACATACAATAGGCTCACAACGCAGCAATAACAATGCGCAGATGATAAGCATAAGTTTTATGACCTTAGAGAAAGTACTTCTCTAAGTATAAATATTTCCAGAGAGGTGTCACCAACGCATACTACAATATTAGCAATGACACAATTTCCACATTAGTTTATACATAAATTCCATCTAAGATATCTTAACATCATGATCATCAAAGACGAAAAACATTGAAAGATCAGCGGTGAATACATATCAATGAACCGCTAAGTAGTGTTACAATCAATATATGATATATTACATATGTGTACACATTTCAACATAGAAACAACTGTATCAAAGTTGTATAACAGTTATGAATCATGTGGGCATCTAGACAAAATATCTGCCATCACATTTTCTGACCCACGGATAGCTCGCACCGAAAAATGAAATGGCTGTAGAGCAATCGCGTATCGCGTTGATCTCGCGCTCTTCAGATTTTTACTCTGAATAGCCGTAAGAGCTTTCTGGTCAGTTTCCACAATGAAATGCGCGCCCAGAAGAAATCTTTGCAGTTTAAGGATTGACCAAACCATAGCCAATAATTCACGGTCTAGGACCGAGTAATTCTTCTCTGCGGCATTTAATTTCCGAGAAATATACATCACAGGATGCAGAGTTCCAGAGTACTCTTGCATTAGTGCAGCTCCAATCCCGGTGGATGAAGCGTCACTACGAAGAATAAATGTCTTATCCTTAGAAGGCAATACTAGGATAGGTGAAGTAGAAAACATAGTTTTAACCTTATCCAAAGAGGATTGACATTCTTGAGTCCAATGGACTACATTAGGAGACCCTTTCTTTAGCAAGGAAGAAAGAGGTGACATAATGGAGGACAGATTCGGGATGAATCGTCCATAAAATTGTATTAGACCTAAAAGACTTCGTACTTGCTTTTTAGTCTTAGGAATAGAAATGTTAAGTATCTTACTTGTATTATGGTCTTCTGTTTTTAGGAACCCATGACCAACACGGTGTCCTAAGAAAGATATTTCGCTAAAACCAATACATGCTTTCGATGGTTTCGCTGTCAGGTTATGCTCGCGTAAGATAGACAATAGTTCATTTATACCATTATAGTGATCGTTCCAAGTATCACTGAAAAGACAGATGTCATCAAGATACGCAATGACATCTGAGCGATGAGATAGGATTCGACGCATCATGCGTACAAATGTAGCAGGGGCGTTCATAAGACCGAAAGGCATGAAATTCCATTGGAATAGACCCCTAGGCGTCGAAAAAGCAGTAAACGGTTTGGCGTGTTCGGATAGTGGAACTTGCCAATATCCCTTAGACAAATCGAGTTTAGTAAAGAAGTGAGAATTCGATAGTCTCGTAAGTAGCTCTTCTAGTAAAGGCATAGGTTCAGCATCGAATTTAGTCACTTGATTCAATTTGCGATAATCCACGCAAAGACGTATGTTATTGTCTTTTTTCCGTACTATAACCATCGGCGAAGAATATGCTGATGTGGATGGTTCAATAATTTTTAACTCTATCATCTCATCTAACTCTTTCTCTACCTGTGCTTGAAAATGTATCGGGATAGGATACGGTCTGACTCTTATAGGACTATGGTCAGTAAGAATAATGTCATGTTGAATGACATCAGTTTGACCAGGAATGTCAGTAAGGACATCCTGAAATTGTTCTAACATAGTAGAAACTTGTTTCTGCTCTCCTGGAGATAATTCTGGAGAAATTGCAACATCTTTCCATGATTCATTAGAGTGAAGAGGAATCATTGGAAAAGGTAAATTTACATCCGAGAAACTCGTTTCCTCATCCTGTATTACTGACAGAGATGAGTACTGTCCATGTTGGACTGGAAAATCGTCCGTTGCCTGGAAAACAGGTTGTAAATAATCAGGACGTTCATGGAATTCCGTGAGCATGTTGATGTGGAAGGTTTTACGCTTCCCGTCAATATCGACGATATAGTCAACATCGGAAACCTTTGATATTATATCGTACGGACCTTTCCAAGAAATGAGAAGTCTATTTTCCCTACAAGGTAGCAAGACAAATGCTTTGTCACCTGGACAAAGTTGACGCAAACATCTCTTTTTATTGGCAAATTCCCTTGCCTTCTGTTTCGCAAATTCAGAAGAAGCAGTTGCCAATTTGCATGCTTCAATAATCTTGTGTCTAAGTGCGATGACATATTCATAAGAGGATTTTGTGTCATCGACAATATTATCAGCAGTTATAAGATCATGCAGTAAGGACATAGGACCTCGCGGTTTCGCGCCAAAGACAAGTTCAAAGGGAGAAAATCCTGTATGTTCGTTGGCGACCTCTCTATATGCAAAGAGAGCCGCGGGTAAAACCCTATCCCAATCCTGAGGATGATCTTCTGTTATCTTACCTAGTAGGTTTTTCAGAGTTCTATTCAAACGTTCCACCATCCCATTGGACATAGGATGATAAATACTACTCAGCGATCTCTCTATCTTCAGAGTCGACATTACTTGAGACATGGTATCCGATATGAGTTGGGTACCATGGTCGGATAATATTTCTGCTGGAAATCCCAGACGAGAAAATATTAACCAAAGAGCATCTGCGACATCAGCAGTAGTTATGCTCTTTAGAGGAACAGCCTCCGGCCAACGTGTGCACATATCAACACACGTCAAAATAAATTGGTGTCCTCTAGCAGACTTTATCTTAAATGGACCAATGATGTCTATTGCCATTTTTTGAAATGGCCGAATGGGAATGTCTGCAGCCTGAATAGGTGCATCATGGCGTGGACCTCTGGATTTAATCTCTTGACATACTTTACAAGATCGACAATAGATTCGTATGTCCTTATTCACCGCAGGCCAAAAGAAAGATTGAAGAACTCTAGCTTTAGTACGGGAAAAACCCATATGTCCAGCACACTGCGAATCATGAGCGTGCTGTAAAATTTTAACTCTCATATTTTTAGGCACAAGGATTTGAGAATGAATGGACTTAGCGGAGTCTTGTACCATACGTACAAGTACGCCATTCTTCAACGTAATCCAAGATTTACGATTAGTATCCTTATTCGGATCACCTTTTGTTGCCAGAGTAAAGAATTTCTTTAGAGTAGGATCATCTTCCTGCTGTTTGATAAAGGAATCGTGGGAAATCTCCAAGGGATCATCTTGGATCTGCGCATCATTATCTTCAGAATGTGAAGATTGTGGCATATTGAGAGCTTGAGCCCTAGTGATTACTGCATTAGCAGATTGCATATTAACATTTTCCCAATTAGAAATTTGCTGTGGAGTGCATTCTTTCACTCCATGAATGCGACCGATGATAAGATCAGCGATCGGATTCGGCAAGAGACATGCTTGCACCTCTCCTGTAAAGAAAGGCGTAGCAATATTGATAATGGCAGTGGAGTACTTCTCCAATGTGCCACCAAATGTTACACATTTGACTATATTGCCTGTAGCTCGAGAAGGATTTACGAGTGATTGCCTCACTCCAATTGTAGTGCACCCCGAGTCGAAAAGAATTGATACCGGAGTACCATCTATTAGGCCCCTATTAAAGACAAGAGCACCCCTTCCATTATGCGCAATTGACGCATGGAGAGCGGGAAGTGGGTGACCGCAGCTTAAAGTAGACACTGTGGTTGGATCGAATAATGTTTTGCATTGCGAACACTCAGATGCTCTAGCAAAATCAAAAGCGGAATTCGCTACACTATTGGAGTCTTTTTTTATCATTATTCTGATTATCGGTGTCGTGGAACTCCTGTTGTGCAGAGTTAGCCTGGTAATAAGATTTACCATGTCTTTTGTGTTGTGATCTACCTCGGTTATAATTGTCTCTATAATTATTATTGCCTCTGTTATAACCCCTATTTGGGTTTGAATCATAATATTCATGATCATAATCATCATGCTCATTAAATTGAGTATCCCTGTAATATTGTTTCTTTTGTCTCCATGAAGCACTTGGGTAGTTCCTATAGCTACTCCCTTTCCGAGAATTTCTAACATTATGGGCACCCCTCGCGTGTCGAGGACTATCAGCCCGATTCCAGTTCTTCGAAGAAGAACTCTGATTTGAGTGGTTATCTTGGTTTTGATACTTATTCCAATTAACCTTTTTATCAAATTTATTTTTAGCTCCTTGGAATTTGTGTGAGTAATTCTGATTATATTCTGTTGCCGAAGCAACTGGCATACTCTCTTTAATGTTAGAGTTACTAAGAATCATGTCAGGGTGTGCCGTGGCATACTGGTCACAATATTCTTCCATTTTCTTTATTGTACTAGGTTTACGCTCATGTAAGAACTCTAGGAATGATTTATTTACAGAAGACATGACCTTGTCTCTTAGCAATAAATCCGTAAGACCATCAAATGTTTTCTCTGTTTTGGATAATTCAATCCATCGTGAAAGTGTAATTCGTGCTTTTGAGATGAATTCTGAGAATTCTACACCTACCTCAGGTCTCATTGTTTTAAACAAAAGACGATAACCTTCTTCAGACAGCTGATATCTCTTTATCAAAGCTGCCCTAACAGCATCATAATTATCTTTGTCGGCCTCTTCAACAAAATATAACTTACTCAGAGACTCCCCTTTTAGATTTTTCAGACAACTGATTCACATACTGTGATTTGTCAACATTATGAGATCGACAAGCCCGTTCAAATCTAGAAAGCCAAAATGTTATGTCATCACTGGTAGGGTTAAACGCTGGTACCTTGACCTTGTACACGAAGGGTTTACCATTACCACCAGATGCCTGATTAACATTACTCATACATGTCAATTTTAATTTCTCTAATTCAAACTCATGTTCTCTTATTGCTTTTCTCTCTTCAGCTTCTCTATCTAATCTTCTCTGTTCTGCAGCAGCTTCTATTTTTTTTTTGTGCTGCAGCAGCAGCATTTTTCTAGTTTTTAATTTTTTCTGTTCTGCAGCAGCTTCTAATTTTTTCTGTTCTGCAGCAGCTTCTAATTTTTTCTGTTCTGCAGCAGCTTCTATTTTCTTCCGCTCTGCATCTCCTTCTATTTTCTTCTGTTCTGCCTCAAATCTCCTTTCCTCCACTTGCATCTGCAATTTCTTTTTTTTTTTTTTTTTTTTTTTTTTTTTTCCTTAACCAGCGGCACTTGGGCTTTCAGCCCCTTCGGCCCAATGACATGTCATTGCGAGGCTGGGGAACCTGAGGACTTTCCTTCCAACCCGGTCAGGAGCTTCGCTCCTTCCCATCCACAGAGGGTTTATCACAGGAGCCGTTCAGGCTATTCAGTCAAATTTCCGGCCGTAAACATTTCTTCAAACGCCGACGCCCGGGTTTGAACCATGAACACCTGGTCGCCAGTACAACGCCGAAGCCATTACACCAGCGCGGCTCCCATCTGCAATTTCTTAAGTTCAGCAGCAGTATCAGCTTCTTTTTCTAATCTTTTTTCTTCAGCTATTGCTTTCCTTTCTTCTGCAGCAGCTTTTTTTTCTTCTATTTGAAGTTTTCTCTCCTCAGCCGCAGCTTTTTTTTTCTTCAACAGCAGCAGCAGTTTTTTTCTCTTCTGCAGCTAATGCTTTGTCATATTGAGCAACAGCCCATTGTTCTAAGTCTTTTCCAGTCTTATCAAGAGATTTTCCTTGAGCAATAAAATAATCTAATGTAGACATATTGTCTTCTTAAATCAGAAACCTGAAAAAGTAAATAAATTACCCTCTTTCAAGTTAATGGGAGACAAGTCTATACCTTAGACTTAGTCTTAGTCCAAACTTGTATGGTTTATAATAACCAATGATAACTTGAGTACCTGTGGACAACAATAATTGTATCTCAAATACTGTGGGGGACAAGCCTTACAAAGGTCTTGTATACCTCAATGTAATCAAAGATCACTTGAGTACCTGTGGAAAAAAAAATATTTCCCTTTACCAATCACTTTGGGAGACAAGCCTTATAAAGGTCTTGTATACCTCAATGTAATCAAAGATCACTTTAGTACCTGTAGAAAAAATATTTCCCTTTACCAATCACTTTGGGAGACAAGCCTTACAAAGGTCTTGTACATTTTGTTTTATAACAATAACAATCAGAAAGTACTGATCTGTACTATACTATCAGTGTATACCACTATACGTCATATGTCAACTAAAGACATTACAAATGACAAACAAGAAAAGACAATCTGAAAACATTTGCAGAGATCAAATTAAATCAAATAGGAGAAATGAAAAAAAATGATCACAGAAACCGTGATGATAACTGCCATAAGATAACAAGACAAATAACGCCACAGTGTATAAACATAAGGGTGTAAAAAACTGAAATGAAAGAAAAGATGAGACCTACAATTATACAAACAAATCAAACAAAACTAAGGAACACAAAAAATGTTACAAATACAAATATGAAACAGTCGTCACAACTAACCAAATATTTGCAAACTATGTTGCATGCAAATTTCAATTAAGAAATTGCTCCCTATCGAACGCCAGAACAAGACCAATATCACTCGGTATTTCCTGTTCTAGTCACCACCCATCCAGGCCCGCAACATATAAACCCCTACACATATAAACAAATAACATGTAAGCATAAATAGCATATAGCATACAATATCATTTATGTCATGAATGGAATGTGTTGCAGGTATAGTGTTGTAAAGCAGGCACAGTTTATTTTAATACTAATAACTTGCCACTTTATTCAGTAATAGATTTAATTTTAAACTATTACACTGTCAATTTTTCTCTGTTGAGCATCTGAAGAACCAACGATGAACTATGCACTTTATGTTCAGCAACACTGTGATTCTTCTGTACGTTGAGAAATGTCAACAATATTGCTCCAGATATTTTCTACACTTGATACCACTGTCCTGTGTAATACTGTCTGTACAGCGAAAAAACTGTCAACAAGCGCTGACCTAGATACAGCATCCTATCGGTAATACAGGTCAAGCTGACATCGACTGTATAGCTGTCCTACTGGTGTTGATGTGTTCAAACAAATGTTCTTTCAGCTGTAAACTGTGATTCTCAACACAAAACTGCGTAAGCTGGACCCAGGAATCTGGCTCGCCACTGTAAAGTCTTGTTCTTTCCACTCTGTAAAGTTGCTTTCACACACACACTGTAAAGTATCAGTCTGTCTGCTCTGTAAGGAAGAGTGGTGTGTTGTTGAGATCAGGCATGCTCCAGTCTACCCAGCTGTAAATGGGTAACTCACCCTAGTCCTGAGTTAGGGAAGGCAAAGGCTCCAGGGGAAGCAGGCCCTAAACTTGGTCACTTCAGCCGACGCAGGATGGTGTATGTATGAAGTAGAAGTGTAGAGTGTGATTACCGCGAATGGTGTACTGTTCGTGTGCTGACCAATATAACCACTCACACTTGTGTCTACAAGGCACCAATGCAGACTGCTGGAATCTTAGTTTACTCAATTTATTCAGACGTACACACTGGGACATACGAGTACATCATGGTTCGTTGACATATCAATTTGTAGGTATACATAGCAGATCTGAAGTCATGACACATTCAGAAATAATGGGCAGTACATCAAAAGTTCAATGTCATGATACATTATGGCCACATCCCCCTATCTGACTAAACGCGTCAGTGAAGGGCGGATCGATAAATAACCAAAGTTACTTGACGTCCATAGTTTGTAGTATATATTATGAAACCACGAAAGGGGGTTTCTAGCAAGATTGAGATCTCCCTGTCACTGTCCGATAATAAGATAAATAATCTGTTCTCTTGGCAGTGATCAAAACATATGATGACCGAAATCCAACATGGCTGCCTCCCTGAGTTGTCGTTCACACATTCATAGGAAGGAGAATATAAGCCAGAGTTAATTTATAATGGGTATATAAAGGATTTCATAAATGTTTCCATACAGCTCTACGGTGATCAGGTTAATTCACGTAGCCATAACCGCTGCAGGAAAATCTGTCATCTTCGTCGATACAAAACACGACACTAGCATAGCGAAGCACAAAAGTCAAGCTAGGCCTAACCGACGAGAGATCATCAAAAATAGGAGCTGGGTTTACCTGGAGTCCGAATCATCTATATACTGACATAAGGAGAGTCTCTAACACAAACTATCGTAGAGACACCATCTCCTTCAGAAGAAAAACCACGTCGTAAGACATTTTTTTCTGACGAAAGGACCAGCTCTTGAAAAACGTACCCCGCCATTTGTAAGCGGTACATCGGAACTCATCACGACTTGTCAAGACAACTCATACTTCCGCTAGCAAGAATCTAGTCCCTCCTACCCATCCAAAATATACAATATAGGACTGATTCTACTTGTACTAATAATATGTAATACATATAAATTCAGGCCATAAACACAATAAGCAAATTAATATATTTTCTGGCCCTAAAAAATAAGTACAAACGCAAGCGCAATATCCTTGCGCTGGATCAATATCCAGAACGATTACTCCTATAATCAAAAGTGTGAATCAAACATGGATTATCTCGCTTTTACCATAAACAGCATTTTCATACACAAATAAATGAATGTCTATATTTTTCCCATATTAAATAGCCATATCGATTTTTGTAAAATGTGCGTCAAAATCCTTCGCTAAGCTTTGAAAGGAACGGCAGAAATAATATTAACGACAGGCAGGTTGGTAAAATGTCTTTGTACCAAATCTTGGCCTCGACAGATTAGCCTCAGGAAAATGCCAGCGTATTTGCTAATCGCTGATAACGGCCAGAATACGGGACAGATAACGAGATTGCCTGTCTGCGAATAGATTACTTCCTGATAAAGTAATAAATTGTTACATCTGAAACACAGTTTACAGATGTGTCTGTGAGTTCGTCTGCCAGGAAATCGGATGATTTCATACCATATACGGAAGACTTGACCTCTACATTATGTTCACACTTTTCCCATGTTGGAAATATTTTGAATTTCCCCACGGGACCTTGATGTTTGAAAACGATTCGCTTGTTACTTAGCTTCGTAACGAACAGATGCGGGGGTAGGACAGACATATAACCTGACACGTTTCAGTGCTATGTAACTGCGAAAATTTACTTTGCTTGCCACGACGACACCAGAACGTGCCAGAGTTAGAATTCAGAATTCCTTTTATCAGGCCGGACCTTGGAGAATCTTGACGGACTTACAAAAACAGCCCAGGAAATCTCTATGATTTTAGTAAGAAAACCAGGACTTAGGATACTGAAAACACACGGAGTCATAGAAGGAATTATCTTATTTAAGAAACGACACCCCAGACGCGTGTAAGAGGCCGATTGAAGTCTCCTTTATTCTTCTGAGCAAAAATGTCTGTGAGTCAGGATTGGCGTAAGTAGTCATTTTACATTCTATATTACTAACATGTGAACTAACATATATACATATATATTACCATGTGAATATTAATATGTGATAATCGCTAGGGGATGTCCACGATATTTACTTACTTACTTAGTCGTTCCTCTTCTACCGTGAGGTGTAGAGGTTTGGAAGAGAGAGCGCCAGACTATTCTATCAGCTGTCTTCTTCCTGGCCTGGTTCCATTCTAGTCCTCGGTCCTTCAAAGATTGTCTAATGTTGTCCTCCCAGCGGACTCTGGGTTTTCCTGAGGTCTGGACTTCCCTGGCTCTTTGATATTTCCCCATGCTTGTCGTGGTAGCCGATCTTCTCCCATTCTGCTGGGACAGGCCAAACCATCTTTTGGGACTGTTCTATCAAAGGTCAGGGGTCTGCAGCGGATGGGATTTTAGGCCTTGACGTATCGTCTGGTTGCGGACCATGTCTCTTCTTGTTACTTCAACCACCTTCCTCAGATACCTCATTTCTGAGGTTTGGATCTGGCTTTGTGGGTTGTAGTCATTGCCCATGACTCGCATCCATATGTCAAGACTGGGACATAGGTGGAGCGGTATACAGCCATCTTCGTTTTCTTACCAACCTCTTTCTTGCTGAGGAATCCTCGATTTATGGCCTGATAAAGTCTCCCAGCCGCTGCTTTTCGAGTGTCCACGATATTTGAGGCTGGCAACCTCAGCGTATAGAATGATGATTTCATGAACCTCCACTGCACGGGCTGGTGAATCATTTATTGCTAGTTTCGTTAAGAGAACTAAAAGCATAAAGTAGTCCCAGGTTCCATATAGAGCAGGGAGGGAACGATGAAAGAAATGATGTACATTCTAATTATAATACTTACAGTTTCAAACCAGTGTAAATGTCGATGTTAACATATGCACTTTAAAATTAATGGAAGTTTCAAACTTTTAAAATCAGTGTAAACATAAATGAACACATATTCAATTTATATTGTGAACACTTTTTAATCAGTGGAAATGTAAATGTAAACATATTCTATCTGATCTATTAACCTTTTCATTTAAATGTAATGTAAAGCTAAAGCTATTCAGTTTAAATGTAAAAGAAAGTTTTATCCCGAGGGATTCTTCTTCTTCTTCTTTCGTTCGCTTGAAATATATTGTCTATATCTGCAATGTTGTTTCTTGTATAAACTTCACTGTCTTTTGTAGTTCATACAGAGGTCCATATAGTTTTGCTTCCAGTGTTGTTTCTCTGGGCCAGTGGGTTTGCCTCAATATATCATATTCGGGGCAATCTTGCAGTACGTGCTCAGCTGTCTGGGGTGCCTGTCCACATGTACACATGGCTGAATTGCCAATCTTGAATTTTGTATATATGTGGCTGCGGAGGCGTTTGTGTCCTGTTCTGAGGCGCAGAATGACTATTTGTTCTGATCTGTTCATAGCTTGGTAGTCATCCTGCGTTGATGTTGGTGGCTTTCTGATAGATTTGATCATCTTTTTCTTCTGATGGTACGTAACTGGTACATCCGGTTGTTCGTCTGCAGCACCTTCTTTAGCCAGTCCGTCTGCTCTCTCGTTTCCTGGTATTCCACAATGAGACGGTATCCACTGCATGGCGACCCTGCGCTGGTTGCACAGTTCAGAAAGTAGGGCCTGTATAACTGGCAATTTTCTGGACTGAAGTGCTTGGAGTGCTGATCTTGCATCTGTCAGGAATACTACAGGCTGTGGACCGAGATTGGTGTTCAGTAGTTTCTCAGTTGCCACCTTGATTGCCTGGACTTCTGCATCATAGTTGTTACAGAATTTCCCCGTTGGTACTCTGACCGTATCCCTAGTGTTGTTTGGGTATTCTATGTACACTCCTGCTCCTCCATTCTTTACTGCATTCTGTGCTGACCCATCCGTGTATACTCGGACCCAGAGGTCCTGTGGGTATTCATCATCCAGGAAACTGAGAGTGACTGTCCTACGTTGCACGCTGTTCTGTTCATCCCTGTCGAATATTCCTTTCACTTTTGTGTGGATGTGTACTGGTAGTCCATGCTCCTCTCTCCAAGGGGTTTGTTCTGGCACAGACTTTAGGGGGCTGTTAACTTCAGGCAGGTCTGAGGTTTGTCTACGAAATCGTTTGGCCTGGTGGATAAAGCTGCTTCTTTTCAGTCGCCCCATTGCTAGGTTTTGGAATCTGTCCTTCATTGGATGGCTCGGCATACAGAGGAACTTTTCTGCCTGTGTTAGCACTTTCGTGTCTCTGCGTTCTCTCAGTGCTTGTATCCTCCCCATTTTTTCCATCTCCACTATAGGCGTTGATTTCATTGCCCCCGTGATGACCCTAAGCGCCTGGTTTTGCACCTTATCTAGCTCTTGTAATGTGGTGTTTGATGCTGGACACCACGCAGCTGACCCATATTCCAGGTGTGGTCGTATGCCCTGCTGGTAAACTTTACTAAGTATTTTCCCGCTGGCTCCCCATGTGGTTCCACTTAGTTTTCTCAGGATGGCTAGCTTCCTCCTGGCCTTTGTTGCTGCCTTGTTGATGTGCTGCTTCCATGTCAGCCTATCATCGAATGTAACTCCGAGATAGGTGGGTTGTTTATCTTCTCTCAGGAGCTCTTCGTTTATCTTGATGACACCAGCTTTTTGTTTGGGAGAGAGGGTGAAGAGCGTAGTGCTGCACTTGTCTGTGTTGATGCTGACACACCATCTATTTGCACATGAGGTTAAGGCATCTATAGCTCTTTGTAGCAGTTTGGTGGCCACTGTTGCATGCTCATCTGTGCACCATATTACCAGGTCATCAGCGTACATTGCCACTTTCATTCCATGTGGTAGTTCAGCAACCAGGTCGTTGATGTAGACTAGGAAAAGTGTGGGGGACAGAACCCCTCCCTGAGGGACGCCATGACGCAGTAGAATTTTCTTACTCTTGAGGCCATCTAGTTGTACTCGGGCTCTTCTGTTATGCAAGTATGCTTTCACCCATTTGTACATCTTACCATTCACTCTACAATTTCTCAGTTTCTTCAGAAGCCCTTCTTTCCAAACCTTGTCAAATGCTTTCCTTAGATCTATCCATGCTGCTAGTACCAGTTTCTTATCTTGGAACGCATCCTCAATCTCTTGGGAAAGGTAAGTTGCCTGATCTTCGGTGGAATAACACTGCCTAAAGCCCGCCTGCTGTGGTACAAGAAGGTTTTCACTTTCAAGGTACCACTGTAGCCTGAGGTTGATGATACGTTCCATTGTTTTGCAGAGGCAGCTTGTTAAGGCTGATTGGTCTGTAGCTGGAGGCAGTGGAACTGTCTTTTCCTGGTTTTAGGAGTGGTATCATGATTGCTTCCCTCCAGGTCTGTGGAACTCTGCCTGAGTTCCAACAGATATTGAAGATCTGCAGCAGCTTTGTTTTTGCTGCGGTTCCCAAGTTCTTAATCATTTCATTGGACACTCCATCAACTCCTGGCGACTTTCTCATTTTCAATTTGGATATTGCAAGCTCCAGTTCTCTGAATGTGATTGGTGCCTCCATAACTTCAGGTATGGTTCCATCTCGTCCTGCGTGTTGTTGTTTCTCACGAGTCTCCTGTTGCTTCTCTGGGCTAACTTCGATGTTGTTGTCTTTAGCAAAGGAGTCTGCAAAGTGATCAGCTGCCTGTTTTCCCATGAGGATGTTTCCATCTTTGTACAGAGCAATCCTTGAGTTTCTCCCTGTACCTTCATCGTTAAGTTGCTTTACCAGCTTCCACAGTTTCCTCGTATCTCTTTCAAAGTTCAAGGACTCTGTTTTCTCCTTCCAGCTTCTTCGCCTGGCCTGCAACTTGGCCCTTTGAAATTTGGCCTTAGCTTGCTGGTAGTTATTGTGGTGTTCTTGGCATGGACTGGTCTCTGCCTGCTTTCGAGATGTTTCCACGTCGTTGTGCAGCTGCTCTAGTTCACTATTCCAATATGGTTTGTAGTGCTTACGAGCCCCTCTAGGTATTGTTTCACGAGCAGCCTGTAATATGCATCTGCTGAATTCATCGACTAGCTTATTGATGTCTTTGTCTACAGTCAGATCTCTAGCCAGTATACTAGTACGGTGCTGGTACATTGTCCAGTCTGCCTTCTTGTAGTTCCACCTAGAGAGAGTGCTGCTCTCCTTGACAAGTTCATTTTCCACAATTAGGAAGATATCCCGAGGGATTAAATTTAATTCTCATCGAGGGTTAATTCTGAGATAAATGGGATGGTAGAATAGAAGAAAGGGGACGCATAAGTATGTGTCAGGAAACGCAATACTCAGGAGAGCGTTTCGTTTCTATTCGGTATCATAGTTATTGATGGTACCAGCAGAAAGTACTATCCCTGGAACAAGAAGGGAACAGTGGCCTAAGCTTTAAGACGAGGGACCAGCTTTTTAGACTTTCCTTGACATTTCTGGAAAACGAGCTACACCCGACAACCTTGACCAGCGACGAGCGTGAGCAGTGTAAAAAGAACCCATCAGCGGGAGCAGAAACTACTCTTGGCAGCCAAGTGCAAAATATACGCTGCCAAAGTGAACTTTTTTCATCGACTCTACTATCAATCAATGATGAAACTTTTCTTCTAAACTATTCAATTATTTCCTAACTGTTAAAACTTAAGTTATTATTAAATGTTCTTATTTGTAATTTTACAAATTTAACTTCGATTTAATCCTTTTAAGTGTACTGCATGTTTGTCTCTGTCAATTTACTTCACACACTCTAAACAGAGCTATACCAGACTAATAAGAATTCCACAGAGTAAATCAGAGGTGGGGGCTTAACGAGCTAACATTAATCATTGCTTAATTCTTCACAAAAGTGGTCGGCAGATTCTAGAATTAACGTGCTCAACCAAAGCAGCATTGTTTTTGCTTATCTGAATATCTTGTGAAGACTCCCTTTGGGATAGAAGTGTCATTACCCTTCTATCTACATCTCTGCCAAGAGTAATCGTGTGCTATCACCTGGACCTTTATAGTTAACTACCAATCTGTCCTACTTCAAATTTTCATTATTTCCCATGTGGACTATGTAGGGAAACAGCTGCCAACATTCATTATTCCACAGAGTTAACATTTAATTCTTATATTGGACATTAATCACCCTTATATGAAAGTGTATAACTTCTTGGTTATTTTATTTTATTGTATTTTATTTTTTTGTTCTCCAAGTAACGTCATTTTTGAACACCCTGATTTCTTTTAGCTGAAGAGATCGGGCTCTTTAAAATTTACAGAAGAACTGTAATACATCATCACTTCCGTTTTTCTTTAACTTGCAACGTATGTCACGCTCTTGTCACTCTCTTGTCACCTTCAAATCTTGCAATCAATTTTTCAATCACTTCCAGATGAGTAATAGCTCTGAAACTTGGCATAGTTTTGTATTCCCCATGAGAATACAATAATCAGTCGTAAAAATAATAAAATGAACAAAATTAAAATTAATATTAATTTTTTTTAATTGTATCATCAGTGAAATGGGCGATAACTGCAAATAATCTAGGTCTATTCTTTCCAACAAGATTGTCTCTCTTGAGAGAAATATTGAAACTTCTTCTCTCTCTCCCCCCCCCCCTTTACACGCACACTATCGCACGCGAGTGCACAGACATACACACAACTGACAACTACATTTAAAAAAATGTAATTTACAGTTCTTATCAAAATAAAAAAATATTAACTTTCCGTGTAATATACTGAATAATGAAATCCGCCTCTTGTGCTCTGGACTCGTTTATCGCAAACTGATAATGTCATTAGCGGATCGATTACATTTGACTTAAATTTAAAAACAACAAAAAAATAACACTAAAAAGAAGAAAATAAAAAATATTTAAAAACATGTTTTAAACACACGCTTTTAATGCACTAAAGAGCCACAAATAATTTTTCAAGGAGTTTATAGCCTGCAGTCAAAAAATGTAACATCAAATTGACAAACAGCCTAGGGCGCTGATTCTACATGAAATTAACTTCTGCTTTATACTTCATTACACAATTATGGATAAAATATATAAGTACTTAAGCGCCCCACGCTTTTTTGTCAATGTGATGTTACATTTTTTCAAAAATTATTTGTGGCTCCTTAGTGCATTAAAAGCCTGTGTTTAAAATATATATATATATATTTTTTTAATTTTTTTTTTTTTTGTTGTTGTTGCTCATTTTGGACCATGGAGCAACAACTACAGCTGTTTCTCTACCACTAAAGCATGTACTTTGTAATCTTGTGGGCTGCTGTCTGGCATTACCCCTCAAAACTATTCAGGTACCAGTCTGCCCGTCTCCGGCCCATTACTAACTTTGTCCGTACCCAGGGGATTCGTGAATCATATTTGAGAAACACTGGTCGTAAAACTACTTTCTAGTCACGAGAATTTCGTCAGTTCACGAACGTGCAATCAATAATTTTTTTTTTTTTTTAAATACATAAACGTGACCATTCTCGTCATATTTTTGTAACTTCCAGCAACTTGTAAGTCGCTTGGTGACCTTTGAACAGATCTCGAGTGTATGTCTCACTAAAACTGTTAGCTTTTTAGAAACCCCTGTAAGTATTGATTAGTCAAAATATATAATTAAACAATGTCAACAGTTTAGCACTAGTGCATCGAATCTGTCGTGTCCCAGAATAAATATTTCACAGCAATTTAAGAACAGTTAAAGCAGAGACAAGCACTCGCAAGGGTACAATCGACTAACTGTTTATCAGTTTAAATGCTCAGTTAATTTCGTGAAGTGTGTTTGACTGGGAGCACCTGATGTTTGACTGGGGGCACCTGATGTTTGACATTTGATCTTAGAGCAGTCACGATGTCGTTTTTGTTTCCGAACAGTGAATCTCAAATTTTATCGGTTCTCGTGCTCCTTAGCTTTTCGTAAACCTTTCTGTCCCACCTTTGCTTTAAGTAAACCTTCTCATACCCCCTTGGCTTTAAGTAAACATTCTCATACCCCCTTGGCTTTAAGTAAACCTTCTCATACCCCCTTGGCTTTAAGTAAACCTTCTCATACCCCCTTGGCTTTTAGTAAACCTTCTCATACCCCCTTGGCTTTAAGTAAACCTTCTCATACCCCCTTGGCTTTAAGTAAACCTTCTCATACCCCTTGGCTTTAAGTAAACCTTCTCATACCCCCTTGGCTTTTAGTAAACCTTCTCATACCCCCTTGGCTTTTAGTAAACCTTCTCATACCCCCTTGGCTTTTAGTAAACCTTCCCATACCCCCTTGGCTTTTAGTAAACCTTCTCATACCCCCTTGGCGTTTAGTAAACCTTCTCATACCCCCTTGGCTTTTAGTAAACCTTCTCACTCCCCCTTGGCTTTTAGTAAACCTTCTCATACCCCCTTGGCTTTAAGTAAACCTTCTCATACCCCCTTGGCTTTAAGTAAACCTTCTCATACCCCCTTGGCTTTTAGTAAACCTTCTCATACCCCCTTGGCTTAGGGTAAACCTTCTCATACCCCCTTGGCTTTAAGTAAACCTTCTCATACCCCCTTGGCTTTAAGTAAACCTTCTCATACCCCCTTGGCTTTTAGTAAACCTTCTCATACCCCCTTGGCTTTAAGTAAACCTTCTCATACCCCCTTGGCTTTTAGTAAACCTTCCCATACCCCCTTGGCTTTAAGTAAACCTTCTCATACCCCCTTGGCGTTTAGTAAACCTTCTCATACCCCCTTGGCTTTTAGTAAACCTTCTCATACCCCCTTGGCTTTTAGTAAACCTTCTCATACCCCCTTGGCTTTTAGTAAACCTTCTCATACCCCCTTGGCTTTAAGTAAACCTTCTCATACCCCCTTGGCGTTTAGTAAACCTTCTCATACCCCCTTGGCTTTAAGTAAACCTTCCCATACCCCCTTGGCAGTATGAGAGGAATTAATTTCTAGAGTTTACCAAGCATATGCACATTAAAAAAAGGTAGGTGAATTAACTTTCCTACAGAGAACATTATTTGATTCATAACATTTTTCAGTATCAAAAAAGTTTATAGATGTTTATCACAAAACATTTTAAAAAAGAATTAGTGATACCTTTGATTCTGTTTCTTGTCAACAAACATTTGCGTTGTTGGTACTGGTACAATTGTTGGTACTGGTACAATTGTTGGTACTGGTACAATTGTTGGTACTGGTACAATTGTTGAAAGAGGTACCAGCATTTCCTACTCAGTGGCCTTCAGTTTGTTTCTTATTGTGGATTTGACTGAGAATATGACTCGCTGTTCTCTCTTCAGTCCAACACATAAATCCTGGTTACAATCTACTTGGGAGGATGAAGCTGTCGATCTCACCAAGTGGCGATGCTATCTGAGGCGCCACCTCAGAGTGAGCGAAAAGAAGCTCACACAACAAGCAGAAGAGAGGAGAAAACGTCGAAAATAAGCAGCTGAGGGTTGTCACCTCAGGGGCGCATTTCCATAGTCAGTTATGACTGAAGGGGCTATTATTATTATTATCATAATTAATTCCCGTACACACTTGATATGTTTCTCGCTCCGGCGTCTCTGAAGCCAACCATAAAGCACTTGTTTGAGCGCTTCATTACTATCAAACTTACAACCAAGCAAAACTTCTTTGAACACTTCATTACTAAAAAATAAGATAATATAGTTGCCAAATATTTCCCGCACCCCCATGTTTCTTGTACGCGCACACCAGTTTGGGAACCACCCCTTGTAGAATCTGTAGCGACACAGAATGACACTACTTAACTGTAGCAAGATTAAAGATGCCTAGCTCGGGCGTTGGCGTAGCTGGCGAGTCCATTGTAGGGCTTTATGCTAGCAGATAGATAATGCTAGTCCTTTTCAGGACTTAGTATCTATCGACGCTGATCGCGTTAGCAGTCAACAGAGTTTACTTTTTTTGGATGGTAAATGTGCTCTGATCAAACCAAATAGGTTGAAAGGAACGCGCCTCGCCAGAAGAAGGCAAAAAAAAAAAAAAAAAGATATTTAGCATTAAACTAAAACCGTGATTGTTCCTCTCACCGACCAGACCAGTGGTTCTCAACCGTTTTTTGCTCATTACCCCCCTTCTAAGCTTCATTAACCTCAGTGACGTCACTCATAGTCGCTGTTAGCTGGACAAAGGGAAATTTACCATCTTACTGTGGCCCCTTGAGGGTCATATGGCCCACATTGAAAAACCACTGGACTAGACCATTTGCTACCTTGTGAAGATTATTGTATACAGTATATATTATGTCATATTTCAACACAGAGCATATACACGTTAATGGTCGTCCCATAGCAGATATTGTTGTAGGGGAGTGAAGTGTTAAAGACTTCACCATACTAGGTCCAGCTTAGAGAGGTAGGGTGACCAGTTTCCTTCCTAGCTGCCTTTACCTTCCCTAACTCAAGAGCAGAGCCAGGTACTCATTTACAGCTGGGGTGGACTGAGCATGACGTAACCGTATTTCGAATCCGACACCTTTGCCGGGAGAGGCCAGTGCTCTAACCGCTCTGCCAGTCGGACGCTCACAGAGAAAACACATTACGATTAGTGTGAATACTACCGCATATGTGCGTCCGAATGGCAGTGTGGTTAGAGCGCATTGTTTCTTGTGACAGATGTGCTGGTTTGAAACCAGCTCGAGTCGCGCTCCAGTCTTCGTCTTGTTCTTTAAGCACCATGCCTCGTAGGGGTAGGCGACCATGTCTTTCCACAACTTCCTGAAAACAGTACTGTGTATCTATTCTACAGTTGTGGTTTAGTAAGACTGAAGGATGGAGTGTCACTGATCAGAGGCGGCCTCATACACAGCATACACCTCCGCCTTTGAGTCGGCGGAGGATGTGTTTTTCTTCCAGGTATGATGCTGGCTGGCGTGCATGATTACTAGTTTATATCGTTGATTGCTTTGGTTTGGTTTGGGTTTGGTTTGGTTTGTTTGGTTTTGGTTTGGTTTTGGTTTGGTTTTGGTTTGGTTTGGTTTTGGTTTGGTTTTGGTTTTGGTTCGGTTTGGTTTGGTTTTGATTTTGTTTTGGTTTGGTTTGGTTTTGGTTTGGTTTGGTTTTGGGTTTGGTTTGGTTTTGGTTTGGTTTGGTTTTGGTTTGGTTTGGTTTTGGTTTGGTTTGGTTTGGTTTGGTTTTGGTTTGGTTTGGTTTTGGTTTGGTTTTGGTGTGGTTTGGTTTGGTTTTGGTTTGGTTTGGTTTTGGTATGGTTTGGTTTGGTTTGGTTTTGGTTTGGTTTGGTTTTGGTTTGGTTTGGTTTGGTTTTGGTTTGGTTTGGTTCGGTTTTTAAGGACTATCTTTATTGCACACGGACAACGCTATCAGTGCTCCGATCGCCTCCCTTAGATCACACAAGGAGGATCCCAGCACAGTGCACGAACACCGTAGCACCGGCGGGAATCCCAATGACTGCTTTACATACCATGATGTTAACATGTCCAGTATTTTCTCTCATTGTCTTCCTCTCTCTGTTGTCACGAAATTTTCCAGCTTTTTCCTTCTATCTTTCCTGTTGTCACGAAATTTTCCAGCTTTTTCCTTCTGTCTTTCCTGTTGTCACGAAATTTTCCAGCTTTTTCCTTCTATCTTTCCTGTTGTCACGAAATTTTCCACCTTTATCCTTCTATCTTTTCTGTTGTCACGAAATTTTTCCAGCTTTTTCCTTCCATCTTTCCTGTTGTCACGAAATTTTCCAGCTTTTTCCTTCTATCTTTCCTGTTGTCACGAAATTTTCCAGCTTTTTCCTTCTGTCTCTCCTGTTGTCACGAAATTTTCCAGCTTTTTCCTTCTATCTTTCCTGTTGTCACGAAATTTTCCAGCTTTGTCCTTCTATCTTTCCTGATGTCACGAAATTTTCCACCTTTTTCCTTCTATCTTTCCTGTTGTCACGAAATTTTCCAGCTTTTTCCTTCTATCTTTCCTGTTGTCACGAAATTTTCCAGCTTTTTCCTTCTATCTTTCCTGTTGTCACGAAATTTTCCAGCTTTTTTCTTCTCATAACATGCCCAAAAAAAAATTGGATTACTTCCTTCTAACGGGAGAAATAAGCTTCCTTTGTGTGCAATGGCTTCTTTCAGGACATCCTCATTACTGTTTTTAGCTGTTCGTGTTATTTTTAACAAGCTTCTGTGAAGCTAAATCTAGTTACATGGGGAGCGACTGGTTGCCGACCATTGGGTTAATGTGTGGGTAGGGCTGTTGGTGTTGTGACGAGGGGTAGAGGTTAGGATGACGTCTCGTTGTTGTTAGGGTGCCTGCTGGTAGTGGTTAGGATGACATCTGTTGGTGGTTAGGGTGACGTCTATTAGCGGTTAGGATGATGTCTGGTAGTGGTTAGGATGATATCTGTTAGTGGTTAAGGTGACGTCTGGTAGTGGTTAAGTTGACATCTGGTAGTGGTTAAGGTGACGTCTCGTAGTGGTTAATGTGACATCAGTTACTGGTTAAGGTGACATCAGTTAGTGGTGAATGTGACATCAGTTAGTGGTTAAGGTGACATCAGTTAGTGGTTAAGGTAACGTCTGGTAGTAGTTAGGGTGACGTCTGGCAGAGGTTAGGGTGATCTATGGAAGTGTTGGTGCCGGGAAGTGGTGATTAGGATGGTGCGCTGTAGTGGCTAGATTGAGTAAGATAGTGGATAAAGTGGTATACTGGTTATAGTGGTATGTAGATGGTGCTAGAGTGATGTATGGTAGATGCTAGGGAGAAGTCTAGTAGTGGTCATACTGGTGCACGTCAGTGGTTAGAGGGATTACTCGTAATGGTTAAGATGGTAGTTTTTAAAGTGAAATATTGTGAAATTATTTACGAGAAAAGTGCTGTACCGGTTAATATTTGTGTGATAGCTGTTAGGCTGATTGATGGTAATGGTTATGAAATACGTAATTGTGGTTACGAGATTTTTGATGATTATGCGATGTGTAGTAGTGATTTGGCAGTGTGTGTTAGTAGTTATGTGATAAATAGTTGCTTTTAGGTGGTATAAGATTGAATTTAGATTGGTGAATGGTAGTTTTTAATTATTACGTCTACTAAATGTGTTCTTTTATTTGACATTGCGCGGCACAGAACGTCAGTGGCTATGAAAGAATACGTCAGAATTTAGGAAGATTTATGATAATATTTATTATTATTATTGATGTTATTATTATTATTGGAAACAGGTAAAGAAGACAGTCCCATCTACGATGGTGTGACAAAACGGGGCGGCCCCTATCGATCTTTGTTTCTCTCCGGCAGTATCAGCACATTTGTGGTACTGATTTTTATTATTTGCTCTCAATTGTCGCACTTTCCTTTCTTTCTTCGTTATTTTTCTGCTAAGTAGCAGATATTTGATTTTATCAAATCATTTGACACTCCTCTCTGTGATATCACCTCTTTGTTACACGGTCATCCTGGCTTACGGTGAGCAACTGCGATGAGATAGTCGCCGGCGTGTTTAGATTGAACCGCTGATAAGACGACTCGTTTGGTAACCCAGATGGGCAGACATGGAGTTTTGCTTACTCATACGACAGATAAGGAGATTACTGTCTGTGTGACACATATGGGCAGACAAGTGTGACAGAATCGCTTCTGGGCTGACTTGTTATGACAACATTACTTTCTAATAAAGTAATAAGCATTCCAGCTTACATATGTTGTCATGTGAGTTCCCCGATCTATAATAGGTACTCTTGAGTTTTGGCCACTGTTGGACCACTACTGCAAAGCAGGGGAGGCAATACCGTCACAACTCTTCTATCTACATTTCTGCCAATAGTAATCTTGTGTAAAGATAGACTCCATCGAAGCCTATAATAAATACTCTTGAGTTTTGGTCACTGTTGGACCACTACTGCAAAGCAGGGGAGGCAATACCGTTGGTTTGGAAATGTCTGCAGAATGGAAGAAGATCGGCTAACACGACAAGTATGGGAAACTAAGAGCTAGGGATCCAGACCTCCATGACGACCCAGAGTCCGCTGGGAGGACAACATTAGGCAGTCTTTGAAGGAACGATGACTAGACTGGAACCAGGCCAGGAGGAAGACAGCCGATATGGCGCTCCCTTCTCAAAACCTCTACACCTCACGGTAGAAGAGGGATGGCTAAGTAAGTAAGCAAGTAAGAAAAAAGTAAAGACGGGGGTGATACTGGTAATGTGGAAGACTAATAAAATAACAGAGAACAATTTACAAAAACAAAATAGTTTGTGGAGAAAAGAGAATTGAAAGAAATAGAAGAAAAGATAAGAACAAGGAAGAGAAAGAAGATGAAAAGGTAAGTATAGAAAAAGAAAATGAGGTTTCTGCCCAGATGTGGCTGTTTACGAAAAGATGTTGTCGAACAGAGTCACTGACCTCACTTGTTAAACACGTGGCAGAACCGCTCTTCTAATGATGTTGTTCCAGCTGTCGTTAGCCGGGATTTTGGAGCAATCAAAATAGAACTGCTCCAGGAAAATCCCTGCTGCTACACTCCTCAATGATCCAGCCTCGGGCCCCGCTCCAAAGCCGTGGTCGTTAGGTCATTGACCTCGATGAAGCCAATCTTACAGAGGAGCTGAATTTTAAAACATTCTGGGTTATAATAGACCAGTGCTTTTTTAACCGCTGGTGACACCTAATCTAAAGTATAGATTCGCCAGTCGACACATGCGCCGAATTTTAGACCTGGCATGACAATGAATGAAAAATTTCCTGGAAAACAAAACAAATTATATAAAAGTTTTTTATATTATTTTACATTGAAAATATTGAAACTGATATTTCTTTCCCGTCCTAAAAACTGCGAGGGGTCCTTCCATATTCATATGATTCAGCAGGCATACGTAATGTGAAAGTGAAGCGACACGTTTAGTGAAATATCTCCAGTACATTATCACATTTTCTATCTGTTGGATGATGCACTTCTGCATGCCTGTAATTATTCTTTTTCTTTAACCAGCAAAGATTCCATCAATGATTTGTGTTTGACTCCATAAGCACGAATAATGTTTGATCGAACACAATCAGTTACAGGACTTTCTGCATGTTCCCTTTTAATCAAAACAGTTAGTAACCCATTTTAGTTAAAATTTGGCGCACGGAATTTTCCACATCTGTGGCTAGCTAGACTCCAAATCTTTTTTCCAGCCCTGGCTCTAAAGTACATTAAAGGCAAAAGCTTATTCATCACTCATCTTCAGACAAACCTGACATGAAAGTTCCCTTCCTCATCAAGAGCCCTCATTTTTTTCAATGTCAGTTGATGCGTTGCCAGGTCGTTGACCTCCAATTATTCCCAGCTGCGTTAATTCAGATTAACGTTGACCTTGGCCTTCTCTTCCCAGCCGAGGTCACTAGGACACGTCCGTAATGACACAGTCGGTCACGCCTGCCAGTTCATTCTTGTTCAACTCACGGAATGAGTCTCAATCACGGTCTCAATAATTATTTTATCCTGGCATCTCTCTTTGTATCATCGCGACAGGTAAATAGTGTTAGTCTAACTCTGTTTTTACAGAATGGAAGCGTTACCGCCTTCGGAGAGAAGGTTGGTTAAATAGTTATTTCCAACTATTGCTTTTCTCATTATGGTACAATCGACAGGACCGTTCTACTGGCAGGGTGATTTGAGTGCTAGTTGCCTTTTACTGAAAAGTTGCTGGGTTCTGGGTTCGAAATATGATAGCGTCACGTTACAGTCCAGCTGTAAACTGGAACCTAAGTTTGCTTTTTAGTTAGGGAAGGCAAAGGCAAGTAGGAAGGGATCTGCTCATCCACCTCATCAAGCTGGACATAGTAGGCCTATAGATCTTTAACACTTCAGAACCCTACGACAGTATCTGTTATGGGACTACCTTACTTGTGTTCTTAAACAATGGACAGACCATACAGATTCTCAACACTTATGATGGGACGGTCTATATGTTGCATAGATCTGCAACCCTTTCTGTTCTTGCCACGGTACAATCGTCAGGTTGTATGGATCTTCCATACTTTCTGTTCTTACCATGGTACAATCGACATACTGTACTGACCTCCCATACTTTCTTCTCGTACGATGGTCCAATGGACAGGCTATACGGATCTCCTATACTTTCTGTTCTTACGATGATGCAATCGACTGGCTATAAGGATCTCCCATACTTTTTTTTCTTACGATAGTAAAGTCGACAAGCTGTATGGATTTCCAATACTTTCTTCTCTTACGATGGTACAATCGACAAACTGTACGGATTTCCCATACTTTCTTCTCTTACGATGGTACAATCGACAAGCTGTACGGATCTCCCCTACTTTTTTCTCTTACGATAGTACAGTTGTGACAGGTTATGTAAATAGACTACATGAATCCGTCCGCCTTCGCTTCCCACCTTTGTTCCTCATTAGTATGCACGTTTTGTTACGCAAAATCTATGCATTTTCGCTATCTGTCTAACTCATATTTTAGCCACGCCTATTTTTCTTCTTTCATGCGCTGACGAGCGTCTACCTAGATTCGTAACTGTCATTCCTTTCAAGGGGACGAACAAAGTGCGTTTGCCTGAAGCTCCCATGCGAGCAGAGCCGTCAGTATTACCACATCTGACAGAATGCATGGGCCCAAAACACGTGGAAGGTAAAACTGCTTTGTAGTTCTCTACAAGCTCGAGCGAATCCTGTGATGTTGTACATCTTCTCTTCTTCTTTCGTCCTTAGCCACCGACCGTCAAAGCAGTCAGTGGCCATTACGCCTAGTGGCGTCTTAGGGCAACAGCAGATAGGTTTTCTTTGCCATTGTTTCCCATCACGCCTTTTGGCGTCTTTAGGGCAACGGCAAATCAATCCATTTGCTGTTGTTTCCGTAATCGAAGTGACTGGCAAACGGGTGATCAGCCCGTTGGTGATGTTGTACATACAGGGAGACAATCGCCGAGATCAGAAGCCTTTGTTGTCGATTCAACGGTGAACAGAGCGAACGGAGGAAATTTTTTATCTCGGAAGAAAACCCCGTTCATTCCCCCTGATTGCCCAAGGCGTGACTTTCGTCATCTTTCAGCGAAACAACGCTATTCTTGTATAAATGCCCCATCTCCTAAAATCAGTTATCTAGTCGCCTCGGAAAATTTTGGAAAATCTAGCTCGCGATTCTAAGAGCCATGGTGGAAGTGTAGTATTAGAATTCCGTGGAGATTAATTCATTTCTGTTTGCGGTAATAGATATTAGCATTTTCGTGATTTTGTGTGTTAAGTTTATTATTAGAATTCACTGGGATTTTCTAAGTGCTACACATGGTGTACTAAATAACGCATAGCTATTTTTATTCCAGATGGTTTTAATTAACTAATAATTACGCTAGACGATTGATAATTGACGGAATACAATTTACTTCTATCTATTATGTGTAATTTTATAAATGACTAGTGTCTATATCATGTGTTAAAAGCGATAAGATGAGCTAGACACTTGTGGTTCCTAATCTAATTTAATAACGGAATGGATAAGAGATCTTACCTTTACGCGTGTTAGAATAGGATATTGATATTATGGTTACATGTTTTGTATTTCTTCATAAATCTAGTCTTGATCAAAAACCAGCAAACTAGCGGTCTTATAAGCTATCCAGCGATATTATTGTATTATTGGGTCTTCGATTCTTGACCTATGCGGTCCACTTTCTTCAGTCATGAGAGAGGCCAATCTAGAAACAATAAACATAATATTAAACTGGACCTGAACATTACCAGATTTTTATATCAATTTGATCAGCCCGCTGTGGCAAGATATATATATATATATATATATATATATATATATATATATATATATATATATATATATATATATATATATATATATATATATATATATATATATATATATATATATATATATATATATATATATATATATATTTTTTTTTTTTTTTTTTTTTTTTTTACCTGACCTATGACAGTAGTTTTCCACGGGAATTATACAATTATACTCAAGAAATTTCACTGTTCAGAATCGGCCATCACCTCAGAGAACAGCCGATAATTATTATTAACATTTGCATAACGTAACAGAGTGTCTCAGCAACAAGAGGCTAGACAGCACAGGAACAATATATTTTTTCTTTCTATGACGGTGACCATAACGAATACGTCTTATTCCAACCAACTGTATGCAGTGATACATGGATTATCCAGAAAACAATTAACGCATTAACTTTGACGACTACCTTGACATTAGCAGTAAGCACCAAGGCTAGTCTGGAGCCGGAATTGGCAACCAACCTGACACTGTAGGATTATATTATTGTTAGTGTTTTTCCAAGGGATACCTGCGACAACTACTGGGTAAGCGAGTATGCGTGTGGCCACAGAATGAATGAGTGAAAGAACAGAAAGAGAGAAACATATTTTCCCTTGTTACCATCAGTACACTAATTTTTTTTATTTCCTCACTAACCTGATTATTTACGGGATAGCTTAACTAGGAACTTGTTCTTTTCCTTTACTGACTATTCCATACTCTTATTGTTAACATTTGACCTATTGGGGTTATTAACTTCTGTTGGGATCCTTTTTCTACTAGAGGGGTGGGCAATATTAGGTTATTTTCATTTGTCTTAAACCATGCTTTTATTGATATGTATATGCTTGATGTTGTGAAGATTTTTTAAGTGATAATAAACTTAATAAAACATAATTTAGTGTGTTAGTCGAACCCCTACCCATATATATATATATATATATATATATATATATATATATATATATATATATATATATATATATATATATATATAATCCATAGTTTTTCACGTCTGTGCGTATTCGTCACGTAGTTGTGTATGTATGTAAGGTGTAACTTATATTCGTTATATAAGGAGCAAAAGTTATAGTCGTAAAGATATTTTGGAGTAGAGAAACTACTCACTACAGAGACTGATCTTTCTCTTACACTATCACCCCCTCGTGAAAAATCTATTTTCTTACACCTTGATAATTACAGACTTTTTTTACTACCAGAAGAATCCACTGATAATTAAAGGGTTTTTTTAGTGACGGAGAATCCAAATGTTATATGTAATTAATTATGGTGAAGAAGGTGAGTGTGGTTTGGGACAGTCACTCACAGTAGCGCACACACCAAGTCATGGAATGGTGTAACGTCTGATGATATTTTAACCATGGTTTATTACAATTATAACATCACGTAGATCTAGACGAATACAGTTACATCGAAACATGAATCTTCATAATGTAGTTAACACACCATACGGCCCTTACACATCCTGGCCTACAAAATCTCTACTCCTCACATCAGTGCACAAAGACTGCATCTACGGCAGTTATATAATAATCATGGCCTACAAAATCTCTACTCCACATCAGTGCACAAAGACTGCATCTACGGCAGTTATATAATAATCATGGCCTACAAAATCTCTACTCCACATCAGTGCACAAATACTGCATCTACGGCAGTTATATAATCATCAAGGCCTACAAAATCTCTATACTTCACATCAGTGCACAAATACTGCATCTACGGCAGATATATAATAATCAAGGCCTACAAAATCTCTACTCCACATCAGTGCACAAATACTGCATCTACGGCAGTTATATAATCATCAAGGCCTACAAAATCTCTATACTTCACATCAGTGCACAAATACTGCATCTACGGCAGATATATAATAATCAAGGCCTACAAAATCTCTATACTTCACATCAGTGCACAAATACTGCATCTACGGCAGTTATATAATCATCAAGGCCTACAAAATCTCTATACTTCACATCAGTGCACAAAGACTGCATCTACGGCAGTTATATAATAATCAAGGCCTACAAAATCTCTATACTTCACATCAGTGCACAAATACTGCATCTACGGAAGATATATAATAATCAAGGCCTACAAAATCTCTATAGCCCTGCGCAGGCATACATTATCCAAAAACCACCTTAGGGCTGACCACCTCAGTCAAAAACCCTGCATAGACTGAACCCACGGGAACACACCCCGTTCACACAGTCACGAGAATCTACTGTTCTCTTAACACTGCTCTCAAAAATCCCTGCGGACACTAGCCGCGAGAGCTATTCACACATTACTTAAAACCAGTACAGAAACAGTTCATTATGACCAGAGTTCACCTGCTATCTGACATACTGTCTTCCACGAAACTAAGAGGAGATATCTTTAAACAAATCCATACCAATCTGTAAGCAAGTACTCTAACCCAAAATTAACTCTACTCAACACGTATTTCCCAAGATCATTTCCCTTTCATCACATCTGCACTTATCAGTTTGCCACACTCCCAGGGAAAAAAAAATGATTATATCATTTTTTTTTTTTTTGAAAATTAACTCCCAAAAATTTAGCGGTCAATGAAGTTATATCAGATACCTCTTAAATTAATTCCCAAAAATTTTTTAAAAAATTAATGAAGTTCTATCAATTACCTACAAAAATATACCTATGACAAGAGAACATAGCACATCTACAAAAATATCATCAATAAATGTAAGATAACGACTAAATCATCCAACATAATCATTCAAGCATACCAAAATAAAAATTAATCTAATACAAAACCCAAATTAAGTATACATAGTACAATCTAAACAGAAAATAAATTATCATACGAGAAAAGACAAAGTATGAAATGGGAATATGATAAGAATCAAATAGAATCATAAGATGACAATGAAGACAACAATTCCATACATGTAAAACAAATAGAACTATAAGAACCAATTACATTATCTAAAGTCATATAATTAACTTAACACTACAAAGAATGAAAGTATAAATAGCGTAACACGAAAAAAGTATACTAGAAGTATGAATGACATCAAAGATGAAACACGGAAGCATAAACAAAATATCAGACAATATTGAAAAGACAACAGACAAGATGTAAAGAAATGACGAATAGTCAACAAAGAGAGATGACAGTAAAGATGCAAATGTAAAAAAAGTTGGTAACAACACCTAACAATAACTATCCAAATATAACAACGTATTGTAAAATACAAAAATGCTAAAGTATATTTATATACTAACACAAAAAAGAAAGCTTATGACAAGCACAGCATAATAAGTAATTTAACTAAATTATAAACTTATACATAACTAAAAAATAAATTACATCAAATATCACCCAAACAAAAAATTATTAACGATAACACAAGTTCCGCATTGACGCATAGTCAAGCGCTAACAACCAAAAAATACATCCAAACATCACAACATTTTCAAAGAATTAATGTCACTACATAATAGTAACCCTAACGTACAATCTAGCGCTGGCGCAGAAAAAAAATAAATATCACAATGTTCAAAACACATTTTCCAAAAAAAGGTACAATACAAAAAATGTTTCTTATCGTTAGGTTAAATAAAAAAAGTATTTTTATTTCTAAGTAATATGTAGCTATAATTAATAACTAACAATTAAATTAGCTGAGTAACATAAAAATAATCTTATCTTTAAATAGACACACATCAAAACGTGTAAGTTTTTTTTTTCTCTTCTTTTTTTAAAAAAAAATACATCAAAGAAACGTCACATTGGGTAATAAAATGTTAACTGCAAACGAAGTTATAAATATATATAAGTGTAATATTATTTATCTTAACTATGTATTATAATCAGATATCTAAATTCTTTAAATGAACAAGAGTATCAGCCGTCGCTGTTAATTCTACCCACTTAATTTAATAGGAAATTTAAGTTAATTCTAGCTGACAAAAAAATCGAATCGTTTAAATTATCAAATGTCATAATTGAGAAAAAATGGAAACCAAGTTTCAGAATACGTCCTTAACTTCAACGAAAAATCATTAATAATACATACAAGTTATGTTTAAAATTACCTTTTCACTAAACAATTAATTCAAATAATCTGTATATAAATATGTTAGTTAAACATGGTATCAAATCCATGATGAAAAAACAAAACAAAATTTTAAGTAGTGAATAAACACTCAGGACTATCTATGAAAATGACTATTACATTGTCTCAGTAAATAAGTTTGTGCATAGAAATTATTTAATGCATAATTAAAATACAGTCATATAAGTAACAACCAACAAATAATTATGGCAATCAAATGTTACAAAGATTACATAATATTTCATTAACAACATATAAAGTTCTATACTAAAGAATACAATAACATTCAGTGTTTGTAAACAGAACAAAAAATAAACAGGACCTTTAAAAAACAAAAAAAAATTCCTTCGAGGTCTTGCGAACATCTCATCAACACGCAAGGTGACATCATGACACGGTGGGTTAACGTACTGTCTAGGCTCGCTTGAATGGATAAATGGTACACAGTGATCTACATCTCTCCCAGGTAATGTAAAATTAGAATAGTGATTCCCCTCGCAAAGTCGCTCGCTGTGAGACAATACAAATGAAAATATCTATTTTAATCCATGGTAAGATTATGAGGAAACACGGAAAAGTTCACTACACAATTACCCGAACTCCGTGGTGTAAGGTTGTGGCCCTCCTGCGATGTCAACAACTCTCGTCACATAGCAGACAACATAGACGTCCCAGGGACAACCTGACCTATAATTCACAGTTGTCAGTGCGGTAGGCTGAAAAAAAATTTACTACCTTCACAAGACCGAGATGATCTCTCAAACCTATCAGCATGACAAGCAAACGCATTTAAGAACCTATTACCGTTCCTATTACTCTGATTAATAATAATCTTGCTCTTATGTGGAGCACAGCTAACCTGGTTGCGATCTGTATAATTTCTTTTGAGAGCATTGTTATTTGCTCTATTAACACCGTTGTACTGATTTAAATCCCAGTTACAATAGTTATTCTTAATACTTCTTCCCAGATAATAATGTCCATCAGATAGAACTGACTTTTTAGCAGAAAAATTATTACTAGACTGATGAACTTTCATATAATTACTTCTGCTATAGTTTTCTAAACTTTTAGAATCACAATGTTGAGATCTGTCACATTTTTCTTGTTTTTGGGAGAAGAAACGTTACCGTAGGATGAACTCCCTTGGTACTTTATAACCTTAGGGTTATGTCTCCTATCAAAATTATTTTTTTTCTTTGCTTGTGGCAATGTGTTTAAAAAATGAGTCACACTGCCTTGACTGGGTATGACTAGAAGGTTTGACAATCTCTTTATTTTTTTTCACAACATTTGTTTCCTTCATGGAACAAGCAGTAGTATGTTTGTTACTTGTAACCAATTTATCAGATCTGTCAATAAATACGCTGTTGGTTTTTAACACACTGACTTGAGATTTAGCACTGTTTCTTTCCTTATCTACAGGACTGGATATTACTGTAGATTTTCCTTTGTTATTCTGCCGCCAGCAATCATTATCATTGGAATCATCTGTATTGCGTGAGAAGTTATATCTCCCACGGAAAGATCTATGTCCACCATTCTTGACCGTAGAATCCGCAAAAAGTGTATAAGGCTGGCTTTTTGCTTTAGTGTTCTGATGATAACACTGACGGAAGACCACATATTGCTATTCAAGACTACGTCAAGCAGACCATTTATTCTTCTTCTTGCTTCTACAATCTCAAAGTCCTTAAGTGCAATCTGTTCACTTAATTTCTTGTTTAAACTCTCCGCTTTTAAGACCTTGCAGCTTTCCTCTGCTAGCAAATTTTCAATCTTAATCAATTTGTCTTTCTCCACCATTAATTCTTTCACTCTCTCTTTATCAATCCTCTCAATCTCAATATCATGACTATTCGTAAGCCTATCAACCTTCTCTAGGGATATGGTATCCTTTTCTTTAATTTGGCAACCACAAATCTCCGTCTTCTCTTGAACTTTTTGAGTCAGATTTCTAATTTCGCCATTTTTTTTCCCAATCTGAGCTTCCATCTCTTTAATTTTGCACAATGCCGAGTCTAATTTTGCTCGAACACAAGCAAGCTCAGAATTAGATTTACATAAATCACCTGTAAGTTTAGTCACTTTTTCCTGCAGCTTATTCACTTCAGTAGTACTTTTTAAGCAACTTTCCCTTAGCTCCTGTGTACTCTGTTTTATGTCTCCTATTTGCTTCTCATCCCTTAACTCTTCTTTCTGGTCACTATGGATGCCGTCGAGCAATAACGTACGTATACTCTTCAATATGTTATCACGTTTTATACTAATATAATTGTCCAAGAACAGACGAAGGTCCAAAACCAATAACCTTGCCAGATCCTCAGCCATACTCACATGAGGAATTGACTGAAATCTCTCATTAGCAAACTCTCTTAGAGATCTCGATGCAGAGACCAAAAAACCTGTCCATAACATGTGACTCAAGCTCTGGGCTTTTTAATCTCTGACAATCTGTCCCTTCCTGAAACAGATACTCTAATACAGGTCTCATATCCTCCGGATCTGTATCAGAATCCATTGTGACTTGCTCACTTAGTCAACCATATATGTCTTAATTAAACTTTCATTATACCAAATCAAGTTTAGATCTCAAATATTGTAACATCAATCCCTGTACATCATCACATTCTATAATTAATCGATATAATTATCGACAACAACAACAATAGTTATCAATAGAATAGGATAGTGCAGATTGAGGCTTGTTGACATGGACAGAAGTGGCAACATTTACACACAACAAAAGCACTTAACTGAAGGTAATCCTGACCCTTCCGCCAACACACTGGATATCACAAAGTTCTGACGTTAAAACACTCCACTGCAGAAAAGGTACAAGGACTAGGCACTCTTGTCTTCAAATCCCTGCCACTGTACAGTATGTCCTCAACAATGCATCAGACGACAGGAACCGATCACAGCAACCCCGCAATCACTTGAGGTATACGTGCAGACGAACTCTCCAAAATACTGCACCTATAGTTGAATCTGCATATGGAAAGACTAGAACAAGCACTGTAACAATTATGGCATCAATGTCGCTATCAGATAACAGCTGTTTGATATCGAAACCAACTGATAAAGTCAGTTTAGTTGCTACAACACGCCAAGATATGAGGATGGATATGCGCAGTCAGCTGATACCTGTGTACAGTTGAATTAAGCCACGCCCACACAGAGCCAAACATAACACAGTTCACTGTTCCCACTTGTAATGACTGGTCCAGAATCTGACCTAATTTACCCTCTTGTTACGCGAATGTAATGTGGGTGTTACGACCCGTTGGTTTGGTCCACCACTGATAATTAACGGGTTTTTTTTTTAGTGAGGGAGAATCCAAATGTTATATGTAATTAATTATGGTGAAGAAGGTGAGTGTGGTTTGGGACAGTCACTCACAGTAGCGCACACACCAAGTCATGGAATGGTGTAACGTCTGATGATATTTTAACCATGGTTTATTACAATTATAACATCACGTAGATCTAGACGAATACAGTTACATCGAAACATGAATCTTCATAATGTAGTTAACACACCATACGGCCCTTACACATCCTGGCCTACAAAATCTCTACTCCTCACATCAGTGCACAAAGACTGCATCTACGGCAGTTATATAATAATCATGGCCTACAAAATCTCTACTCCACATCAGTGCACAAAGACTGCATCTACGGCAGTTATATAATAATCATGGCCTACAAAATCTCTACTCCACATCAGTGCACAAATACTGCATCTACGGCAGTTATATAATCATCAAGGCCTACAAAATCTCTATACTTCACATCAGTGCACAAATACTGCATCTACGGCAGATATATAATAATCAAGGCCTACAAAATCTCTACTCCACATCAGTGCACAAATACTGCATCTACGGCAGTTATATAATCATCAAGGCCTACAAAATCTCTATACTTCACATCAGTGCACAAATACTGCATCTACGGCAGATATATAATAATCAAGGCCTACAAAATCTCTATACTTCACATCAGTGCACAAATACTGCATCTACGGCAGTTATACAATCATCAAGGCCTACAAAATCTCTATACTTCACATCAGTGCACAAAGACTGCATCTACGGCAGTTATATAATAATCAAGGCCTACAAAATCTCTATACTTCACATCAGTGCACAAATACTGCATCTACGGCAGATATATAATAATCAAGGCCTACAAAATCTCTATAGCCCTGCGCAGGCATACATTATCCAAAAACCACCTTAGGGCTGACCACCTCAGTCAAAAACCCTGCATAGACTGAACCCACGGGAACACACCCCGTTCACACAGTCACGAGAATCTACTGTTCTCTTAACACTGCTCTCAAAAATCCCTGCGGACACTAGCCGCGAGAGCTATTCACACATTACTTAAAACCAGTACAGAAACAGTTCATTATGACCAGAGTTCACCTGCTATCTGACATACTGTCTTCCACGAAACTAAGAGGAGATATCTTTAAACAAATCCATACCAATCTGTAAGCAAGTACTCTAACCCAAAATTAACTCTACTCAACACGTATTTCCCAAGATCATTTCCCTTTCATCACATCTGCACTTATCACACCTTTATTCTCATACATTTTCCACTATCACCTCTGCTCAGACCGGACCATAAATATCTACAAACCTATCTTATAAAATTACGACAACAGTCGAAAAGCTGTATGGATTGTGGTAAAAGAGGTTACTGGTGTTATTAATTAAGGGTAAACAGAGTGAGGTCAAGCTGTGTAAGTTCCCTGAGTCTAATTGTTGATGACGATATTCTCAGAGTCCCTATCCGCCACCTCTCAGATCTCAATCTGTGTAAAATAGGCTCTGTGATGTTGTGTGGCTGAGTGTGTCTAGGGTAATGTATTTAATATAAGGACGAAATAAATTTAAACAGAACTGTAACTCAATAATATTAAAGTGAGTAAGACTTTTTTTAAAGTTTAGGTAATTATCTTACAATTTAATCTCCCTGTACCTCAATTTTTTTGGGACAGGGATTGTCAAACTCAATAAATTTGTTTATATACACTATTTAAAATAAATAACTGGAACTCTGTCCAAGTATCTTATTTCTATGAATAAAGATCACTGTAAGAATTCCACCCACTGATCTGTCTATCTGCTTGTACGTATCACTGTTAATGTGTTGGACAGATTGTCTTCGTCATCATTGTCGTGAAATATTCTAATCCCCATATATAAATTAAAACGAAAATGTAAAGCCTAACAAATAACTTCAATAAAAGGAAAGAAGAATGGTAAAGAACAGTGCTGTCACAATGACTGTACTCGAAATCCCCTTGTTTTTTAATTCGTCTGCAAATTGTAACGTTTCACGTTGATAGTAAAGGCCTACTGCATCATTACACGCTTGCTTCAATAAAACGTGTACTGCCTTTCTAAGAAAAACCTTGAGATACGCAAGCTGATTAATGACCTAAATTAATACTAGCATTAATTACACTACGTTACCATAAACGAACGGACAGATGGACTTAGGATAGAAAGAAGGGAGGGCTGATCGGAGGAACGCAGGCAATACTACCACAGTCGCGCGATACACAATTGCTGCCATCACGCGTGTAAGGCCACATGCACTAGCTTTTTTCAAATCGACAGTGATAAAAAACACTACCCATACCAGAGTTAGGTTTTAAAATCCTGAAAAACGCTTATTAGGAAATATGACATTATACTGGTTTACGTTTGAAAACATTACAGTACCCAGACACCACATCGTTTTCGAAGTAAACAGGAGGTAGAAGAAAGTGCATATTTTGAACGCAGCCACTTAGCTCCTTTAAATTTGTATATTTGGGTTCCTTAGGACTTGCTGACAAAAAATATGTTAAACGTTACGCAAATAGTCTAGGAATTACCAAATTATAGCCAAAAGAAATAGTGAGGGATGTCAGACAACACCCAAATCAGAATCGCTCAGTGGCAGATTTTCACCCCACCATTGTACGGGAAATAGGCTGACATGTTACCTCCTATTTGATTGGCGGAAAATAAATGTAAGGCTAAACACGATTAGTCGGACTATAAATACTACTTCTTTGTTGTTAGGGGAAACGTGAGTAGGAGTACTTTTTTGAAAAGCTGTGTAAACATGGCATGATTGGTTAGACCTGCCAATATAGTCAATTAGAGGCGTCAGGTCAACACCACATTTGCAAATAAACTTACTATAGAATCAGTGCGTTGAGCGCCAGTGCATATTTTTCTAAATAAAAGCCTGGGACATCGGCAGATCGAAATTGTGTTATATTCAGTGCCAGTCAACGTAATTCTGTATTATTTCCATGAATTGTGGTAAGCTTGAAATATTTGATATCTTTTAATGAATATTGAATGTAAATTGATAATTTATGTCTGTATATATGTGTGGTTCAGTAGCGAACATGAGGTAAAGCCTATATAATGCTCCAGCCTGAACAGAAGGTGTCGGAGGAAAGTAAAACTACATGGAATTGCCAAACAGTACACTGCCACCTATATTATTGACTAGAAAGAAATAATGCTGGAATTGCAGAAGCGTAGTAACCATTAGGGAGGAATATACTGGTGAAAATTGTTTCAGATGAAGATAGCAGTTGGCCTACCGCTCTGAACTCAGTGTTTGTTATGTATTGTGCTCAGTGTAGAAATAGAGTATAAATTAGTTCTGAAGTAGGAGGTACAACCTTCTTGTTTCAGGGACTGTGGTCCTAAAGCTATTGAGCAGTACCTGGTCAGAGCTTTGCTGAATCCAGAGGCGGACAGCATACTCCTTGGTCCATATAGCAAACAGTGAGGTGTCTCCAGAACACAGGGGAGCAATCGAGCAGAGGAGTCTTTTCCTGCCGCCATCACGAAAGTTAAGCCTATGTGGCCAGCGGAGCTCAACATTATGTAACCCCATCTTAAACTGACATTGTATAAAAATAAGAGGGGAAATTAATTGTTTTAATGAACGGAACTGAGAACATCTCCAATACTAGTTCCAACAGAAATAAACACTTGAAGTCATGATGACAAATACCAACATAGCTTGAAAAAAACAACACCAGTATTACCTCATATTACCACTACACAACTGACACACATAGGATAAGATTAATAAAATATGTCACTACAAGATTCATATTGATAAATTCTGTACATATAACTTGTAATTAAAATTGATTGTGATTCCTGGTTCACTTTGTATTTGAATCAGGACACATATATATTAATGAAAAGTACTTAATACATATTGATATTTGAAAATTTACCAGTGACTCATTTAAGATAGTCTTATAGAATGGTACATGTGTGTGAGTGTCACAGTGTTGTCACGTGTGGTGGAATAAATTAAATTGTTTATCTGTCTGTTGTTGTTGTGACTTACACTTCATCATATTCATACCCTAGACATTCAACGTAGTCATCACTATATTCCAGAATAATTCTGACTGAGGTATAAATATGTGGTAGCAAGTAAGGTCATCTGTAATACACTACCCTTATTAGATACAGATACCTTCACAGCTGATCTCAGTCAGTACACTAAGTCCCCTATAAATATTTATAAAATCCCACTTTACCACATATATTGGGGTCTCGCTCTCGGGATTTTGAATCTTTCCCTATTAAAAATATTGGGGGTAATTCACTTCAGGTAATAGTAGAAATTAAAAAGTATCCTTGGGTGAAAATAAATAACGTTGAGCTCTCAGTGCCTGTAGTGTCCTTAGATAATTATTGATAGATTGAATTGTTACATTTACATGTTAGACAATGGCCGACTTGGCAAAATTTCGATCTGCTGCTATACAGACTGCGAAAGAGTTAGGAATGGACGGGCAAATTATGATTGCTTATGTCACGGCGGAATGTGACAAATATATTGAACGGGAAGAAAGAAGATTGGAAAAAGAGGCCGAAAGAAAATTAGAATCTGAAAGATTGGCCGAAGATAAGAGAATAGAGGCTGAAAAAGAGATTAAGAGGTTGCAGATTGAGGCTGAGAATAAGAGGTTAAAGATTGAGGCTGACAAAGAGGCTAAAGCATTGGAGGCAGAAAGAGAAGAGAAGAGATTAGCTGCAGAAAGAGAAGACAAAAGATTAGCTGCAGAAAGGGAAGCAGAAGATAGGAGATTACAAAGGGAACATGAGTTACGACTAAGGGAGTTTGAGTTTCAAGGCCATGCTCCTGAAAATGGTGCCAGTCCCTTTACCTCTGATGCCACTGCTAGTCAGGGAGCCTCAACCTCAGCTATGAATTTTCATTTAGATCATTTTGTTGAGAAAGACGATGATATTGAGAGCTATCTAAATAGATATGAACTATTAGCTACCACATATGGGTTAGAGAGAGAAAGGTGGAGCTTAAAGTTATCTCAAGGTCTTCGTGGGGCAGCTTATGAAGTTTTTGCCAAAATGAGCAGAGGTGATCAGGAAAATTATGACATGCTAAAGCAGGCTCTTTTGTTAAGATATGAAAAGAACGCAGAATTTTATAGGAAAAAATTTAGGAATGCTAAACTACTGTCAGGTGAAACCTATCACCAGTTTTCTGCACGGTTAGAGACATACTTGGAGAAATGGACTTCTCTGGGGAAAACCCAAGATCTTAAGGAAATGGTCCTTATAGAACAATTAAGAGAGTCCATGGCTCCAGACGTGAGAAAGTTTCTCATGGAACAAGGTGCAGAGAGGCTGGGTGAGTTGCTAAATGTTGCTGAAAGGTATCAAGCAGCTCAGGCAGAGGTATCAGGTAATAAGAAGAAACAGGTGGATAATTTTAGGGCACCACAGGACTTTAATAAATTTGATCCTAGAAATCAAAACAAAGGTAAGCACCAATTTGATAGGCCACGGTATGACAATAAAAATAAAACCCCACAATTCGATGAAAGGAAATATGATGAAAGAAAATCTTTCAACCAAGGGAAAAGGTGGTGTAAAAATTGTAAGATGAACAATCATGACACTGACCATAGTAGAAGGAAACCGAACCTGTGTATTATGGCTGCTAACAATCTGTCAAAGGTCGAAGGTCGACCTCAAGACCTGGGAGGAGGATATTATGTTTTGAATAATCAACCACTCCACCAGAAGAGATATGAAGGAATGGCACAAAGGTACTGGGGATATTAACCTCAAGCTTGTTTCAGGAATTGTGGTAGAACTTGTCATACAACTCCAGGCAAGGGAGAATTTTTAACATGAAAAACAGGTTGATGAATTATAGAAAGACTGGAAGCTAAGATTCCAAAGGTCAGGGACACCATGAGTAAATGCTGATTAAAGGTACCTGCTAAAAAAGAATATAGGAAACGCTTAAGTGAATTAATCAATATGTGCAGTAGCGTCTACATGTGAGATGGAAACCTCTGGATGGGGGATCAGGATAGGGAAAAAATTGTCCATGGGGGAAATAACCCTACATTATATTGGCCCAAAGAGAGGTGCTGATATCCATAGATGGCAAACTTTGGTGGCCCCACACATGATGCGGTCAAAGACCTCCACAAGATGGACTAATTTAGTGATCCAATCGCTTACTAGAAAAGTGAAAAAAAAATCTCAGTGATGAATGACAAGAAGACAGAGCTCAGAGGACAAAGTGTTATTAACACATGGGAATCCGTTTTCAGGAAAAGACTTCAGATGAGGAAAACATCCCCGAAATCTCTACTCCACTGGACATGAGGCCTAACATATTATGTACAATGTTATAAAGAAGGTATCAAGAGGAAATGCATCATGGAACTGAAAACCAATCAAGCCTGGTGGGAGGATAAAGGCTCTGATAGCTTCTAAGACAACGTGCAAACTCCCAAGAGCAAATCAAATGGTACCAATCATAGGAAATTGGGAAGAAAAACAACAAGAATTAGGGTTAGCATGCCTTACATGACTGGGAACACATACCAGATTTGGTACAGACAAGGATGAGGGGATAACCATGTCAGACGATGAATCCTGGGACCAGGGAGTGATATAGGGGCAAACATCCCTATATAAGCTATAAGGAGTGCTCTAAGAATAATAAACAGATTTATAAAGCTTGGACCCCAAAGACAACTGGGGTACATTCCAATGGAGGGAAGCCCCAGAGAAGAGTTCAAACGATTCATCTTAACTGTTTTAAACAATGAAAGGCTCACTAAATGCGGAGATCCTTTGCAAAACTAAAGGAAATTGATTAGGACCAAATGGACACATTTCTATCACCCCATTCTGGTGGCGAAAGTACGGATACTTGTTACACAGGACAACTGAAACGAGATGGAGAGGAGGAAGAAAAGGGCCTGATACTAGCGAAGAAATGGTCTCTAGATGGGTTAAAGGGAGGTTAGCGGTGTTTGTGAGGTGTTTAAACATTCTGGGAAGACCCAAAATTTGACATATAAGCTAGAGCTTTTTCAAGTAAATGATTAGGTGTAATGACTTCTCAGTTCACTATGTCCAGGCCCTAAGCGAGAAGAATTTGGTTCAGGTCACCATCAAATTCCGAATCCAAAAGGATCCATATGTAGGTGGACACCGGGGAACCAATGGGAACGGACTGAACACAATTTAGGAAGGCGATACGTTGATGTTCGAACCTCGAAAACCACTCAAAACCAGATTAACATGGGTGAGAAAAGCCCACCAGTACGAATTGAGAACTGGGGAGCGATAGATCGTCTTATATGCTTTTCTAAACGGCTACGGAAAGTAACACTGGTATCTTGCCATTCATATTCGGGAGTTTGGATGGGATGGAAACATCACATTATTGTTCTAATGGAACAATAAGAAAGGTCCACAAAATTAAAGCTCCCATGGAGAGAAACTGTTAAGAACGTGGACTGATGAAAAAGCAGAGGAAATTATTACATCCTCATACCAATATGTGAATGAGATTGGGGTGTGTGAGTGGGGTTTAAAAAATGAATCGTTTACTGGCTGGAAACTTGCCAATGAAAAGTTTGAAAAAAGCAGAAGATTTGAGGGGTGGCTGCCCTATTATAACAGGAAGTTCTCGATGGAAGAGACAGAGATTTGGCTGTGGGAGAGAGAGAAGTAAATCTGCTTCTTCGTACCCGGGTAGTCAGAATAAGTTACAAATTGGATGGCAAGGTCCATATACAGTTCTAGAGAAGGTGTCTAGAACCAATTATAAGATAGATAAGAAGGGGAAAGAAAAAATCTATCATGTGAATCTCCTGAAGAAATATTTGGAAAGAGAACATCAGGAAGAGACACACTTGTTGACCTTGTCCATCGCCATGGAGATGAAAAAGGACCACTTTCATCATTTGAATATCCATTACACCCCTGTGAGACAGCAGCACAGGTGAAAATCAGTACACATTTAACGAAAACTCAGAAAGAGAGAGTGCAACAGGTTCTAGATAATCATACAGAGGTGTTAACAGACCGACCAGGGCATACAAACTTATTGGAATATGATATGAAACTGATAGACCCCACACCTGTATGTATGAAACCCTATTCGATTCCTTTTGCTAAGGAGAAAGCTTTGAAGGAAGAGATAGACTATTTGTTGAAGGAAGGAATTATTTCACACAGTGAATCTTCGTATAGTTCCGGTGTTGTACTCTTAAGGAAGCCCTCTGGAGAACATAGACTCTGTATAGATTACAGGAGACTGAATGCTATTACAGAAGGACAGGTGGATCCATTGCCGGATACAAATCAGTTGTTTGCCAGACTAAATAAAGCTAAATATTTCTCAAGGGTGGATCTGAGTAAAGGATACTAGCAGATTCCAGTAAAACCTGAGATCAGACAAACTTGTTGGATGTAAACAATTCGGAGGAACGTAATGAATCCCTGAGTTGCCTCTTTGATTGAGGATATTCCGAATGTTTCATACAGGCTAATAAGAAGATTATGGGATCCACTATGAAAACTCTGCTATCACCAGGTATATGTTATCTCCTCATAACGTACATTTTGAGGAAAATCTAATGTTCTCTGGACATGTCATTGCGCAGACTCAGAAAAGAAAAATGGTGAATAAGGGTTGTGAAGCAGCATTAAGACAAGCAGTCACACTTGCGGCTGTTCAGTAAAATAACCGAAAAATATTATTGGTTGTAGAGGTCTGAGGCAGATTTCATGAGTAGTGCTTACTCTGAATGGACCCAACTACATAAAACCATGATAGCTGTGGTGAATTGATTGTTCTTATTGGTTTCAATATTATATTAATGGTATCTGGTGTGAGGTCAGCTATGCAAGTCCCTGAGGTTTATTAAATATAAATAAGTTTACAGGGTACTTGTCTGCTTCCACCACGACCTCACCCGATTATATCTTCCCCTACTGAAGTGTATTGGTGTGTGTATGTTGTCTAGCAAGTGTCTAGGATATATGCAATGTGATGAAAAGTATGAACAAGACAACAACTACACCTATTACTAATAAACAATGATTAAACAAGTCACTGAGTAAAGTTTGGAAGGTAACTTATTTTTTTATAATTTATTTTCCTGTATCTAGTTATGCTTCTGACACAGGAATAATCAACTCAACATGATAATGGAATTATTTACAACTAATTATTTTACAACTGTCATTGAGTCGGTGTTAGCCCACAATTATTTATATGTCTCAAACTGGGAAAATGTCAAGTATCTCTTGCTCCTAGAAAAGGGTACAAGTTTATTGAACGTTTTTGTTCCTCACTGTCTGATACTCTAGTGAAAACTGAGAGAGTGGAGTGTTTGTGATATCAATTTCCCAGACAAGTCTTATCTGAGGTCTCTGGAACCAGGCTGGTTGAAGTATGTATAAAACGCCAGCCTCCACTGCCAAGACACGCTTCTGCTTCTATAGGTGAATCACTGTGTAGGCACTCAGTAGTTAGGCCTCACTGCATACTTTAAGGACAGGTGTTAGGTCACCTGGGCTCACTTTCACTCGTAGATGAAACTCTGGAACAATACAAATGTGTCCCACTCAGCATCTAATAATCTCTCTCTTTCATTATTCTAACATGGCAATATCATCAGACATCAGTATGGTAACTAAACAATTAGTTAACGTTCTCAATTTGGTTGGTACCATACCCCCCTTCTGGATAAATAACTTTCAAACCACCGTTTGACATTTTCCTTGATAAAGGAAACATTTTACATTAATACTATCAAGTCATGTACAATCACGGTGACTTGCTGAAGAAGACGGCCAGTGATCTTCCTGGTCTTATGTCATAACACAACATTTTTCTTTTCATCATAAATATTTAATTTTCTTTTCTCCCCATATGGCCGAAAGCCTGGCTGGCTTTTCTATACCAGGTTAATACAGTTCCTAACAACGCTGTGACACAACACAGAGTTTAATGTTAGCTTCCCTCCAGATAAATGTTTCCCCTTTTAGGTTCATACAGAGTCGATAATGCATACATGATACAAATGACAATATAAATGTTAATATAAAGGTTTCAATATTTACCGCATCAAAGAAACTTTATACACTAGGTTGTTGAATAGGGCGATACAGATAGCTGCTATGCAGAATTAGCAACCAAGACAGTACTCTTGCCTTGTCTCTAACAACAACGTCTTTAGTGTAAGAAATTTTTTCATCTAGTGGCCCCCTATACCCAATACTAATTGGTTTTATACAACCCTTAGTCTATTACACTACAGCCAACCAGAGGCGGTTAGTGAATAGCGTTCCTTTTCAAATAAAACTGACCTTAAATATTCAAATTAAGGACTCCTTCCCCTCTCCTATTTAATTTCGTACGGCATTTTCAAAACAAATAGGACGTTAACCTTAATTTTTCCTTTTATTTTAAACTACCTTATCGGACGTTAACCTTACGGTGCCACGTCACATGGCGTGTGGGTGTATATATATATCGTCTGCTAAAACCAGCGTGTGAATATATGTCCAGAACGCGGGTCGAGACAAATTCAAACGCCATTCATGGTATCGCATTTCTGGCACGAGAAAATATTTAAATCTCAAAGCCAACGCTAGCAAAAGTGTATAATGTTAAACCGCGGCAAATCGTTTAGGCCCTTACTTCGGTATGCAAATTGAACGTGCTGTGGAATTAAGCGTTTGTTCCCACAGATTTCACTACATACCTCCCTTCCTAAAACATGCATTCACTGCAAGTTATTATCTGTGAGACAATTAGCGTAAACAAAGTACTATTCCCTAGGCTTTTCCTGCCCTTGTGTTTTCATGGATTTCTGCAGTGGGGTCATTCAAAGTAAGCACAACTTAAGAAAGCTGCCTCAGATCTCTGCAATCCAAGAATCTATTTCAGTTATGTTACTGAACAGCTGCAAGTGTTACTGCTTGTCTTAATGCTGCTTAGCAATCAGTATTCACCATTTCTCTTCTCTGAGTCTGCTCAACTACATGTCTCGAGAATATTAGATGTTCCTCAAATTGTACGTTATGAGGAGTTGATCTATATGGTGATATCTGAGTTGTGTAGGGGATCCAATAATTTCCTGATCAGCCTTAATAAACACTCGGACTATCCTCAATTCAAAAAGGCAACAATGGAGGCACTCTGCTCCTCCGAAATGTTCACAGCCAACAATTGGTCTGATCTCAGGCTTGATTGAATGTGGAAACACCCTTCTAATAATATTCTATACTGTGCCACTCAAATGGAGGCCATATTCACCAACTATATTCTCCGCCTACCGACAATTTGGTGAAATAAGATAATATGTAGGGAAATGAGTTTCTGCATCAGAAATCAATTCTCCCTTATCTTTGCTATAATATGTGTGGGTGATCTCCATCCAGGGTCCGACCAATACTTTCCCTTAGACGGTGTAGGGTCGGGTGACTACCAATGTCACCAGTGCCCTTTTCATGCTAAATTAATAGCCATATTGTGAAGCGCTGTGAGCATTTTCCGGATTGCTCACTCGTCCACTCCCCACTTTTCTTCTAACATTTTGTTTCGGGTTCAAATCTGGCGGATTATCTTCAATATTAATTTCAGCCAGTTCCCTAACTGCGGCTTCAAACTGAGCCTGGGTTGACTGGTCTGAGTTTCTATTTTCTCTGGATGTCCTTCTCAGAGTTGCTAATCTAAATATTTTCGGTGAAAACTGTTGGTGGGAAGGTGGATACCTATCCTCTATGTCAACCTTATTATTTTCCTTGTTATTTTTAGGCCCATATGTTTCAGAATGCTTGGCTGGCATCTGATTATGATTTTCCCAACTTGGGGAATGTACCTTGCTACATTTTTTCACAGGCCCCCCACAAATTTTGCAATATCAGCAGCTACTTGGGGCCAGTAATATTGTTCCGATGTCCTTTGACGTGTGGTTCCATTCCTCTGGTGTCCACCGTCGGGTACAACATGAGCTTGTGCCATCACTTTTTCCCTGTAGGGAATTGGCAATACCAACTGTCCCTGTTCTTTGGATCCTGCTCTAGCCTTCCTGAAGAGCAGTCCCTCCTTCAAATAAAATTGTCCTTTCTTAGGGTGTGCATGGCTTGTTGGCAATTTGTCAAAGCAAGGTTTTAATGTTTTATCCTTTGCCTGGGCCTTTCTCATCTGCTTATGAGAATAAACTAGTGGTGGTTCCTCCTCCGTTCTACTAGGGGTCGACCTAACCTGAAGCGTGGCCATTACCACAGGTTTTACCGGGCTTCCTAGAAAAACATATTTACTTCCTAACACCAGCGGGTAATTAGGGTCGTCACACACGGCTGCTCTGATCACTCCTTCCACGTACCTTGTCTCTACATTGATCTTGGCTACTGGAAGTGTCATGGTGTCTATTCCCTTTACGGCCCCTTGTAGCTCCACTTTCTCTGTGGTGTACTGTTCAGGGTGCACTAGGGTTGCACTCACAACTGAGTCATATTCTAAACCTGAATCGTAAAGGCACCTAACCTTGGCACCATTACATGTCACTTCTTCACAGATGGGGGGATGTTGAAGATTAATATGATTCTCTGTCAATTTCTTCTTCCCCTTGTCCACTGTTATCATGCAGGCCGCGTGATATGGAGGAACTTTCCTACCACAGTCAATAGTATTATGATTATTCATCCTACATACTTTACAATATTTCCCTTCTGGTTTGTAGGGTCTCCTTTCTCTGAAATGCGAGTTTCTATCTCGTTGGTCAAACTTGGCTTTATCATAATAGGCTTTACCCTTATTAAACTTATCTCTGTGTTCATAGTTAGGTTGATTTTGGTTTTGTGGAGCTTTATCATGGTCTATAGGCTTCTTCTTTAAACTTGCTATCTCAGACTGGGCTGCCTGATATCTCTCAGCCACATTTAAGATCTCCCCTAGCCTCTCAGCACCCTGTTCCGTGAGAAATTTTCTCAGGTCTGGAGCCATGGACTCTCTTAACTGCTCAGTCATAATCATTTCCTTTAAATCTTTGGTTTTCCCCAGAGCAGTCCATTTCTCCAGGTATGTCTCCAGGCGAGCAGAGAACTGGTGGTAATTCTCTCCAGTCAACAGTTTGGCATCCCTAAATTTCTTTCTGTAAAATTCACTATTTTTCTCATATCTAACTAGAAGAGCTTGCTTAAGAATGTCGTAGTCATCTTGATCATCCTTGCTCAGTTTGGTGAAGACCTCATAAGAGGTTCCCCTAAGCCCCTGAGATACCTTCATACTCCATCTCTCTTTCTCTAGCCCATACATAGTAGCTAATGCCTCAAATCTAGAGAGGAATGATTCAATATCATCCTCTTTTTCTACAAAGGGGTCCAAATGAAACCCCATGGCTGATGTTGAGGCAACTTGGCTTGCAGCAGAGTCGGAGGTGGATGAGCTACTTCCATTATCAGGAGCATGGCCTTGTAACTCCATCTCCCTTAGTCGCAACTCATGTTCCCTTTGTAACCGTTTCTCTTCTTTCTCAGCCTCCATCTGTAATCTCTTCTCCTCCTTGGCAGCCTCCAACCTCTTTTCTTCTTTCCTGGCCTCAGCCTCAAGCTTCTTCTCCTCCAACTGCAGCCTCTTGATCTCAGCCTCCCTATCAGCCTCTAATTTCTTAAGCTCCCTAGCATCCTCTAACATAATTCTCTTCTCCTCAGCTAATCTCTTATCTTCCCTTTCCATATACTTATCGCACTCTGATGTCACATACTGAATTAGAGCTTGCCCATCTAAATTCATTTCCTTTGCAGTCTGCACAGCAGCAGATCTGTATTTGGCCATATCCGCCATGTTATAGTTAACAATATGAAATACTATCCACTACCTTAACTAATTAATCAACTCTAAACACAAGACAAAGGGCAATGATATCTCAAACCACTCTCAGATTATTTTTACTATTATATTTTACAAATACTGGGACTAGTGACTCACTTAATGTAGGGTACTAAGAACCTTTAAATCCCGGACGAGCCCCCAATTAATGTGGTGAATTGATTGTTCTTATTGGTTTCAATATTATATTAATGGTATCTGGTGTGAGGTCAGCTATGCAAGTCCCTGAGGTTTATTAAATATAAATAAGTTTACAGGGTACTTGTCTGCTTCCACCACGACCTCACCCGATTATATCTTCCCCTACTGAAGTGTATTGGTGTGTGTATGTTGTCTAGCAAGTGTCTAGGGTATATGCAATGTGATGAAAAGTATGAACAAGACAACAACTACACCTATTACTAATAAACAATGATTAAACAAGTCACTGAGTAAAGTTTGGAAGGTAACTTATTTTTTTATAATTTATTTTCCTGTATCTAGTTATGCTTCTGACACAGGAATAATCAACTCAACATGATAATGGAATTATTTACAACTAATTATTTTACAACTGTCATTGAGTCGGTGTTAGCCCACAATTATTTATATGTCTCAAACTGGGAAAATGTCAAGTATCTCTTGCTCCTAGAAAAGGGTACAAGTTTATTGAACGTTTTTGTTCCTCACTGTCTGATACTCTAGTGAAAACTGAGAGAGTGGAGTGTTTGTGATATCAATTTCCCAGACAAGTCTTATCTGAGGTCTCTGGAACCAGGCTGGTTGAAGTATGTATAAAACGCCAGCCTCCACTGCCAAGACACGCTTCTGCTTCTATAGGTGAATCACTGTGTAGGCACTCAGTAGTTAGGCCTCACTGCATACTTTAAGGACAGGTGTTAGGTCACCTGGGCTCACTTTCACTCGTAGATGAAACTCTGGAACAATACAAATGTGTCCCACTCAGCATCTAATAATCTCTCTCTTTCATTATTCTAACATGGCAATATCATCAGACATCAGTATGGTAACTAAACAATTAGTTAACGTTCTCAATTTGGTTGGTACCCCCTTCTGGATAAATAACTTTCAAACCACCGTTTGACATTTTCCTTGATAAAGGAAACATTTTACATTAATACTATCAAGTCATGTACAATCACGGTGACTTGCTGAAGAAGACGGCCAGTGATCTTCCTGGTCTTATGTCATAACACAACATTTTTCTTTTCATCATAAATATTTAATTTTCTTTTCTCCCCATATGGCCGAAAGCCTGGCTGGCTTTTCTATACCAGGTTAATACAGTTCCTAACAACGCTGTGAAACAACACAGAGTTTAATGTTAGCTTCCCTCCAGATAAATGTTTCCCCTTTTAGGTTCATACAGAGTCGATAATGCATACATGATACAAATGACAATATAAATGTTAATATAAAGAACTTCATATTTACCGCATCAAAGAAACTTTATACACTAGGTTGTTGAATAGGGCGATACAGATAGCTGCTATGCAGAATTAGCAACCAAGACAGTACTCTTGCCTTGTCTCTAACAACAACGTCTTTAGTGTAAGAAATTTTTTCATCTAGTGGCCCCCTATACCCAATACTAATTGGTTTTATACAACCCTTAGTCTATTACACTACAGCCAACCAGAGGCGGTTAGTGAATAGCGTTCCTTTTCAAATAAAACTGACCTTAAATATTCAAATTAAGGACTCCTTCCCCTCTCCTATTTAATTTCGTACGGCATTTTCAAAACAAATAGGACGTTAACCTTAATTTTTCCTTTTATTTTAAACTACCTTATCGGACGTTAACCTTACGGCGCCACGTCACATTGCGTGTGTGTGTATATATATCGTCTGCTAAAACCAGCGTGTGAATATATGTCCAGAACGCGGGTCGAGACAAATTCAAACGCCATTCATGGTATCGCATTTCTGGCACGAGAAAATATTTAAATCTCAAAGCCAACGCTAGCAAAAGTGTATAATGTTAAACCGCGGCAAATCGTTTAGGCCCTTACTTCGGTATGCAAATTGAACGTGCTGTGGAATTAAGCGTTTGTTCCCACAGATTTCACTACAATAGCACAACAGCAGAGTAAAGTCAAGTTGACTTACATTTATCTATGTGTATATAGAATAAAGGACTGACATAAGATGTCTGTTTTAAGAGGGGAGATGTCGTGAAATATTCTAATCCCCATATATAAATTAAAACGAAAATGTAAAGCCTAACAAATAACTTCAATAAAAGGAAAGAAGAATGGTAAAGAACAGTGCTGTCACAATGACTGTACTCGAAATCCCCTTGTTTTTTAATTCGTCTGCAAATTGTAACGTTTCACGTTGATAGTAAAGGCCTACTGCATCATTACACGCTTGCTTCAATAAAACGTGTACTGCCTTTCTAAGAAAAACCTTGAGATACGCAAGCTGATTAATGACCTAAATTAATACTAGCATTAATTACACTACGTTACCATAAACGAACGGACAGATGGACTTAGGATAGAAAGAAGGGAGGGCTGATCGGAGGAACGCAGGCAATACTACCACAGTCGCGCGATACACAATTGCTGCCATCACGCGTGTAAGGCCACATGCACTAGCTTTTTTCAAATCGACAGTGATAAAAAACACTACCCATACCAGAGTTAGGTTTTAAAATCCTGAAAAACGCTTATTAGGAAATATGACATTATACTGGTTTACGTTTGAAAACATTACAGTACCCAGACACCACATCGTTTTCGAAGTAAACAGGAGGTAGAAGAAAGTGCATATTTTGAACGCAGCCACTTAGCTCCTTTAAATTTGTATATTTGGGTTCCTTAGGACTTGCTGACAAAAAATATGTTAAACGTTACGCAAATAGTCTAGGAATTACCAAATTATAGCCAAAAGAAATAGTGAGGGATGTCAGACAACACCCAAATCAGAATCGCTCAGTGGCAGATTTTCACCCCACCATTGTACGGGAAATAGGCTGACATGTTACCTCCTATTTGATTGGCGGAAAATAAATGTAAGGCTAAACACGATTAGTCGGACTATAAATACTACTTCTTTGTTGTTAGGGGAAACGTGAGTAGGAGTACTTTTTTGAAAAGCTGTGTAAACATGGCATGATTGGTTAGACCTGCCAATATAGTCAATTAGAGGCGTCAGGTCAACACCACATTTGCAAATAAACTTACTACAGAATCAGTGCGTTGAGCGCCAGTGCATATTTTTTCTAAATAAAAGCCTGGGACATCGGCAGATCGAAATTGTGTTATATTCAGTGCCAGTCAACGTAATTCTGTATTATTTCCATGAATTGTGGTAAGCTTGAAATATTTGATATCTTTTAATGAATATTGAATGTAAATTGATAATTTATGTCTGTATATATGTGTGGTTCAGTAGCGAACATGAGGTAAAGCCTATATAATGCTCCAGCCTGAACAGAAGGTGTCGGAGGAAAGTAAAACTACATGGAATTGCCAAACAGTACACTGCCACCTATATTATTGACTAGAAAGAAATAATGCTGGAATTGCAGAGGCGTAGTAACCATTAGGGAGGAATATACTGGTGAAAATTGTTTCAGATGAAGATAGCAGTTGGCCTACCGCTCTGAACTCAGTGTTTGTTATGTATTGTGCTCAGTGTAGAAATAGAGTATAAATTAGTTCTGAAGTAGGAGGTACAACCTTCTTGTTTCAGGGACTGTGGTCCTAAAGCTATTGAGCAGTACCTGGTCAGAGCTTTGCTGAATCCAGAGGCGGACAGCATACTCCTTGGTCCATATAGCAAACAGTGAGGTGTCTCCAGAACACAGGGGAGCAATCGAGCAGAGGAGTCTTTTCCTGCCGCCATCACGAAAGTTAAGCCTATGTGGCCAGCGGAGCTCAACATTATGTAACCCCATCTTAAACTGACATTGTATAAAAATAAGAGGGGAAATTAATTGTTTTAATGAACGGAACTGAGAACATCTCCAATACTAGTTCCAACAGAAATAAACACTTGAAGTCATGATGACAAATACCAACATAGCTTGAAAAAACAACACCAGTATTACCTCATATTACCACTACACAACTGACACACATAGGATAAGATTAATAAAATATGTCACTACAAGATTCATATTGATAAATTCTGTACATATAACTTGTAATTAAAATTGATTGTGATTCCTGGTTCACTTTGTATTTGAATCAGGACACATATATATTAATGAAAAGTACTTAATACATATTGATATTTGAAAATTTACCAGTGACTCATTTAAGATAGTCTTATAGAATGGTACATGTGTGTGAGTGTCACAGTGTTGTCACGTGTGGTGGAATAAATTAAATTGTTTATCTGTCTGTTGTTGTTGTGACTTACACTTCATCATATACATACCCTAGACATTCAACGTAGTCATCACTATATTCCAGAATAATTCTGACTGAGGTATAAATATGTGGTAGCAAGTAAGGTCATCTGTAATACACTACCCTTATTAGATACAGATACCTTCACAGCTGATCTCAGTCAGTACACTAAGTCCCCTATAAATATTTATAAAATCCCACTTTACCACAATCATCTCACGGTGAGTTTATTATTTATTATTATGCTTATGGTTGTAGTGGAATAATTGATGTTACGGTCTCAGTGCCGGTCTAACGGACTTAACTTATAAACTGGTGACAACTGTTGGCCCTTGGGTTCTCATATGCATTCAACTGGCTTTAGAGCTGAAGAAATGGGGTAGCTGCGGCAACAAGGCTGAGCGTTTCTCTCAAACTTTCTTCCTTCACCCGGTTTCCTGCCACCAATAGGTATGCTGGTATATGACCTGTAATGAGAGGAAAATGCCCTCCCTTATAGATCTCATCTAATATTTAATTCCACACAAAAACACGGTGACAACTCACCCTGATCAGCTATGTGTGCTGATCATTGCACCAATCTGTATCTTCCATTGTTTAACACCACTGCTGTGTAAACATTCTGCTTCAGTGATAGTACATAGCTCTTGTTTCCTCCTCCAAGAAGTCTCTTCCATACAATAGATAGGGGTGTACAATACATGGCTTGTGATCCCTTAATATCTCTTTACAACATCCTATACAGGGCTTGTTGTTCATACAATAGATAGTGTGTACTTAACCTAGCACTGAAACCTGTGGATAAATTCTTTCTAACATTCTCTACATGATTTTACATAATATTTAAACATTTATGGCACTGCAAAAGCCAATATCCCTTCTGGGTTACTGCATTGGCATGCGCAAAATTTGTAAGCCACTAGCAAATATTTTATGCCTTTCTTTCACTCCGAAAGACTGCATTCCTATTTTGGCTATCGTAACACAAATTGTAGCCTGCATGTTACCGGTAATTACATCAATACAAATACTTATTGTGCCTTACCCTCAAACAAAAATATCACATATCATAAGCTTGACTTTGGCAGTTAATGGGTTCTACCACTGCTTTAAGTGTCCAGACGGTGAAAGCTTTGGTCACACAGGCTCTCCCGCTGATGTCAGCTTTAGATAGTTTTAATTTCAAATGGCGGTTGGTGCCAGCGAAATGTTAATTGTATTGCCCCCCAAGCTACCCTACGCCTTGACCAATCAGAACGCGTGTCAAGAAAGTTCAAACTTTTCTCACGCAACCAAATTGAGCAGTTGATAAGTGTGTTTGTTCATCTGTCTCACTTTTTATTTATACAATATCTTTGTTATTAATGGGTCAATTTTTAATATTAAAAGTGATTATTAAAACGGCAACTGTCCTCTATCTTCCTATATAGGTTTATTTTACCCATTTATTCCCGTTTTCATCTTGGTAATATTTTTTTTAATTTATAGTGCTCTGTTCACTGAACTAAAATATTAATAACATAATTTTGTAAGGCCAGATAATTTATTATAAGGGAAAATTTTATGATATATATTAACCAATATTAGCGCTACTCTTCAAGACATCCCTGTTATTTATAAAGAAATAAATTATCTAAGTTTCTTTTCAAACGCACAAGTTAGGCTTGATTTCCATTGTAATCCACCTTCTCTCTCCCCTATAAAACGAGGCAACAAGTTTGGTTCGTTGCCAAGCTTTACGGCTTTCGTCATAAATATTGGGAAGGGTCGAGCGTGTGCGTGTGTGTTTGGGGAAGGAAGGGGGGGGGTGGTATTTTTTACGCTTGGCGTTAGAAAATTCAAATTATTTATTTTAAATGTTAGCGGTTTGATTTGACGATGGCCTTGAGACCAAGGTCAAACATGGAATTTATTTATAGATTTTTAACTGTAATAGTGGAAAATTCAAATTATTTTGTCCAATTTTTAACGGTAAGTTTGATCTTGCCCTTGGCAATTTTTCAAATATAGTAGTAGTGGTTTATAGGTTGTGAATTTACGTTACTAGATTTTGAATCGGGGAAATGTGAGCGGGGTGTTACACGGAGTTACTTTACGACATGGATCTCCCATACTTTCTTCTCTTACGATGGTACAATCGACAAGCTGTACGGATCTCCCATACTTTCTGCTGTTCCTACGGTACAATCGACAAGCTGTACGGATCTCCCATACTTTCTCCTGTTATTATGGTACAATCGACAGGCTGTATTGATCTCCAGCACTTGTTATTGTTACTACGGTACAATCGACAGATTGTACGGATCTCCCATACTTTCTGCTCTTACGATGGTACAAATGACAGGCTATACGGATCTCCCAAACTTTCTTCTCTAACGATGGTACAATGGACAGACTATTGATCTCCCATATTTTCTGCTCTTCCGATGGTACCATCGACACACTGTACAGATCTCCCATACGTTCTGCTCTTACAATGGTACAGTCGACACACTATATGGATATCGCATACTTTCTGCTCTTACGATGGTACAATCGACAGACTACAGATCTCCCATACTTTCTTCTCTTACGATGGTACAATCGACAGGTTATGTACTGTTTAACTACTGATGTCTCCTTACATCGTTCAGTGTCCTCATTTATCTACCTTCGTCTCGGCACCACTGTATTATTAAAATTGTATGATACATCCCAAATATTTTCTTTATTGAATTACGCAAAATATAGCTTGAATAACGCATCGTTTCTTGCCAAATTTTTTCCCAAGAATCTCTGTTAATTCAATTATTCTTCTTTAAGCTCGGTTGGAAGCACTTCTAGCTGTCAGTTTATGTCCTTGTATCTTATTTATGTCTTTGGTCGGTCCTCGCAAAGCAGAATAATAATATTAATATCAGACACTAACTGCACATGCCGTATTATAATTTTCGGCTCTTCATTTTTGGCGTTAATGATTTTGGGACGACTTACTTTATTTTATTTTCCTTTCCATATGTACAGAGAGCCATCGATTACTGCCGGTTAACTTTGCACCTATTCAATATAACGCCAATTTTGAAACCTAAATGCTAAAATAACATATAGAAAATATTTGTAAAAATCTGTATATTTTAACAGTTCTTAAACGAATATAAACTACGGAGTTCGCGCACTGTGCTGAGATCCTCCCTGTGTGATCTAAGCGAGGAGATCAGGGCACTGATGGAGTTGTCCGTGTCCAAAGAAGATATTCCTTAAAACCAAACCAAACCAAACTAATATAAAATATTATTATTAAAATTATTTATTAACTTATTATTACGTGTTATTACAAACATTTAACAACTTAATTGTAAAAGAGGACAGTTGACCGATGTTACTTATGAAGACGTAACAGAACTATTCGAAAACTACGGAGAACCTCTGTCCAATGAGGAGATGGAGAAGCTGGCCGTACAATTACAACAACAATAAAAGTTGGCGGACAGAGACGTTGATATGCTTCCTGTAAGAGAAATGAAGACAATCGAGCAGCAGTGCATTCTTTCAAACACGAAGGAACTCGATGATAAACTCTGCGAGATAGGCCAGGGCTGGGAACGGAGTTCTAGCGAGAAGAATAACCTTATGGCATTCATGTGTTCTTATTAGGAGTTCTTTTTTTTTTTTTCATAGTAAGAGTAAATCATGACAGAATGACAGACAACACTGCGTGCATTCTTTAAAAAGAAAAAAAAAGGATGATCCTCAAGCAGGTTCTTCGTCAGAGAACTAAAGCCCCTGTCTTACGTCATTGTTATTTAAAATCAGAGGCGTCGATCAAGTATTTGGCACCCGGGGCGGATCATACCTTTAGCACGCCCTTCCGAATAAACAAAACACACTTGCAAGTATACGTTTAACAGTAAGTACTATCAGATGGCACCCTCTTCTTGGCTGTCACGCAGGGGGGTGGGGAACCGCCCTGCGCACCCCCTTTAATACGCCACTGGTGTAAATTTACAAAACAATTTTTAATTTGTTATTCTTTATTTAATTATTTATTTTATTGACATTATCTTATTTTGTTGACTTTGTTTAAGAGCTTTAAATATAATATCACTATTCTTCTTCATCATTAACTGGAAGTAACACCTTTCACAAACGTGTCACGGCGCTGACCTATATACTCGTACTACTGAACGGCTGTATACAAAAGACCCCCATAGAAATCCAGATAAAAAGCTATCAAAGCCACAAGTGTTCCAAATTGTTGTTATTGTACTCCTGACCCGACTGACAAGAAACATTATTAAAGTGGTCTGTTATGACAAATTCTGCTACCCTGGTTAGTTTGAATTGTCTGTGCCCTTATTATTCCGTTCTAGTTTCCGACAAAATGGTCAGATGGTAACGGTCGCATTGTTAAAGTTTCTCACAGAATGTACTTTCATTTTTGCTTGAAAACTGCTCTCTGTTTCAGAAAAATAAAAATGTTCTTGTCTGAGGGTTTTTTTCTTAAATTTTGCTAGGGTTGTGGAGTCAAAGGCGGAGTCGTGGAGTCGGTCGTTATTTAGTTGAGCTGTAGTCGATACAAAAATGTCCGGACTCACACTCCGAAGTTTTGTCAGTAAAAAAACCGTTGTCGGGGTCCGACATCAACAATTTCAGGAGTCGGAATCGGAATAATTTTTTGGACGATTCCACAGCTCTGGTTTTGGCAAAGCGAGCTCCGTTCAACTTAGACACAAACGCCAGTCGGTTACATTAGGGCGCATGTCCAAATGTAAATAAATAAATATTACACACATAAACGTATGTTTCAGGCACTCGTGAGAAATAAAGAAGTTAAAAACTAGACAACAGAAAAGCAAGAGAAGTGAGTGGCTTACCGGAGAATCGAACCCAGGCCTACCAAACGGCACCACCGCCTAGCTAAGGAAGTGAATCACACTATCCTCCCTGCCAACTAGGCACCACAATCATCTATCTATCTATCTATCTATCTATCTATCTATCTATCTATCTATCTATCTATCTATCTATCTATCTATCTATCTATCTATCTATCTGTCTGTCTTTCTATCTATACATCTTTACATGCATCTATACATCCATTTGTCAATCTCTATTGGTGTCTATAATTTTGTCTCTGAGATAAGCATTAGACTCGCTCAAAGTACAGTTATCGCTCTGCTGCCTATAATACGTGATATGTACTGGAGTCAGACAGTAACGGCCAGTCCGTTCCTCTGACACCAGCCGGAGGCATGCTGCATATGCAACAGCTTGATCTCTTCCTTCAATAGCCCAACCTCGTGCCACCGAAACTTGTTTCGGGAGGTACGCTCCTATGGTCAGTAATGATTGAAAGGGAAGATATATATCAGAGAAGCTTTCGAGGTAAGCGCTGTTGCTTCCAAGCTGGGAGATTACGTGCAGTCTAGATAGGTTTAGCTGTTGATTTTGCATTTACGGGATCTGCTTTCACCTTTGTTTTGGCTGATTCTGCAAAGTTGCTTCGCTTGAGTCAACCCCTTCCAAGACCATTTATTCTATGGTACATTTGGTGGTCTGGTAGTCTCTTGAAATTCTCGACTTCTTTCTGTGCCCTGTTATCTCTTCTATCCTCCATTTGATATGTAATCTTTTCGAGTTCTTTATTAGGTGTTGCCTTCATGCTTCACGTTATGATGCTCGTAGCTTGGTTTTGGAGTCTTAATTTTATCAACGTTTGTCTTAGCTGCTCTTGCCCATGCTGTAATGCCAAATTCTAGGACTGGTTGTACTCGTCCTGTGTACAGCTTCTTTAGCACACGCTTATCTGCTCCTCAAGCAGTTCATGCATGATTTATTTCATGACTGCCATTCTTTGCGTTGCCCGTATCTAGTTTCTTTCAATCTAGTTTTTCCAAGTCAAATGACGATCAAAGGGTTTTCATCCAGGCGTAAATTATGCTGATTAATTATTAGTTTAGACCCGTGTGCTTTATTTGAGAGGGAGAACACTGTGTATGTTGTTTTCCCTTCATGTATCTCCAGTAGCCATGTTCTGGCCCACTCCTCCAGTGATGTCAGGGCTTGTTGCATCCGAATGCTTGCCGAATATACTCTTCAGACATCCACAAGGCTAAGCCATCTGCAAATAAGGCATTGTGTGTTCTTCTTGGAATATTTTATGTTATGTCATGTATGCTTTCACGGAAGAGTGTAGGAGACAGGACTCTCCCTTGGGGGACACCCTGCTCCAATATAAACTTCCTACTATTCTGTCCTTGTAGCTGCACTCTGGCGGTTCTATTCTTAAGGTAGTGGCCAATCAATTTCTATATTCTCCTGCACACTTCACTTCTTTGCAGCTTGACTTTCAGACCCTCTTTCCATACTATGTCAAATGCTTTCTCTAAATCTACCAAAACCACCGCAGAAGGCAATCTGATCTTCAGAAGTCGTCCCGCCGGCAGACAAGTGTTTCGGCTCTTTAATTTCCTTCACGCTCAAAAAGGGTGGGGTCATGACTACCTGTCCCGAGCGATATTTTCTCTCGATCTCTCGATTTATTTTTCTCTCATTCTTATTTTTCTCTGTTTAAACCTATCTTTTAATAGTAAAAGTGTGTGTTCATTAAATCTTCCCTGCACACACATTTCAGTTGTTGTCACCCGAAAATTGGATTATAGTATCAATTTCACTCACCTGTGCAAATCGGTTGCCTAGAGCAGGTTGCTAGCGTCCTTCAGTCATTAATGGGACTGAAATAGATATGGTGACTATTGTCGCGGTAGTAGAGATGTAATGAGTTTTCACACAGTAAAGTAAGGTATCTTCCTGAGACCGAATTCAAATGAAAGGAGTGTCCAGGAGTTAATTTAAGATGGGAAATGGTCTAGGAAAATGGGTGTGTGGTCCCATACATCTGTTTCTAGTAAAATTCGATTTCACTGCTTCTCAGTATTTAAGATTTTCACTAACAATTCTCCAGCACTGCAATCCAAAAACTTTGGTCACGAAAAGAACACAACTCGAATGAAAGCAGCATAGCGCGTAAGACTTCATTTTGACAAAAGCTTCGCTTTTTTTTGCAAAAGTACAGGCGAGCGGGTGAGTGATATATTATTTATTTATTTATATTGATTACATTCTTTTAGCCGTGGTAGCATAGTGGTTAGTGCACTGGCTTCCTAGCGCAGTGGTCTATGGTTCGATCCCCAAATGAGGCGGGAATTTTTAAGGCCACAAACGGCTCCTGGGTCGACCCAGCCCCAAATGGGTACCAGGGCAACTCTGGGAAGGTTAAGGCGGCCGGCGTGATGCCGACCACATCACCCCTCGTGTGCCGACGGTCAAGATAATATGGGCCTAACACCATATTCCCAATATGCCTCAATGGGCGTGTAACGGGTTCCTTTACCTTTTTTTTACCTTTACATTATTTTACATGTATGTAATATCATTATAGATTGTTATTTTTCATGAGTATAACCAATTAGTAAGACGAATTTTGTGTGTATTTGATAGACACATCTCTGCCTTGAGTTTCATAGCAGACTAGTTTCTATTTTGATGAATTATCTCCCCTTGATATCATTTTTAACTATAATCTCATGGATGAGTTATCTTCCCTGGGTTTTTTGCAATTGAATGGAAGTTGAAACATATATTGTAAAGCATATTTCCTAATTTTTTGGTGTGCTGAGATAGTATTTTAATGCTCCAAATTTTTTAAAGGAATAATTCACTTTCAAAATGTAATGAGATAGATAATTAAATGCAGCTGGTGCATTTTAATAATACTTGTTACATCATCAAGAACCAACTACTACATTCAATCGAACTTCAGAAATTTCCTTATGATGAATTATCAATAGTTTTGTAAACGCAATTGAAATCAACTTCTTCATAGTCCTAATGATGAGATATAGGACTAAATGGTCTTTGTTTACAAAACTCAAGTGAAATTCTATAAGTCCTGAGATAAACTGTCAGTAACTTCATAGACACTATTGCATCTTTGATTATCTTAAATTCTATACATATTTGATTGATTCACATTCTATATATATGACAGATTTTTTTATTCTCATCAGTACAGTAACATCAAGATTAGTTTTGCTGACTTTTCTTTCGTGTTACAGTGATGTAGCTGAAAGATTATTTCATATTTGTATTTAATTAATGGGGGCTATTTCTAATAACTCAGTACCTTAGGGAAAAGTGTGGCCTGGATAACTACTAACTCTTAGTCTACTCGAGGATTCTCAACCTGCTAAGAGACTGTTAATTTTCAGTATCCCTATAAATAGATCTGCCAGTGAATCTCACTCTTTTTTCTTCCTGCGGAACTTATAATTACATTTTCTGCACATTTTCTTCGAGCCTAATTTCAGTGAGATTATCTTGGACAGTTCTGGTACGTTGTCATACTTTAAAATTGTCCATCTATCCATCTCGCATCAATATATAATCAGCCAGCCACACGCACACGTGTCAGCTTTCTGTTGTGTTTTCCAGCTTTCCCTAGGAATTGAACCCACTCCACCGTGGCTGCGACTTTCAACTTTTCTCTTGGTTGAATCTGTGCTGTCATCTTTGTCGTGTGAAATTCTAATCCACATATATAAATTAAAACGTAAATGTAAAGCCTAACAAATAAATTTAATAAAAGGAAAGAAGACTGGTAAAGAACAGTGCTGTCACAATGACTGTACTCGAAATCCCCTTGTTTTCTAATTCGTCTGCAAATTATAACGTTCCACGTTGATAGTAAAAGCCTACTGCATCACTACACGCTTTCTTCCATAAAACGTGTACTGCCTTTCTAAGAAAAACCTTGAGATACGCTAGCTGACCTAGATTTAAAATTCCATTCATGTCATTTTATACACTACGTTACCATAAACGAAAGACAGATGGACTAAGGATAGAAAGAAAGGGAGGGGCTGAAAGCCGGAACGCAGGCAATACTACCACAGTCTCGCGATACACAATTAATGCCACCCCTAACACGCGTGTAAGGCCACAAGCACTAGCTTTTTTCAAATCGACAGTGATAAACAACACTACCCATACGAGAGTTAGTTTTTAAAAACTTACAAAACGCTTATTAGGAAACATGACATTCTACTGTTTTATGTCTAAAATCCTGACATTAGTCTGACAGTACAGCAGGACAGGTGGCGGTTCTAAACATCAAAAATAAAAATAAAAACTACACGACTATCCTGGAAAATGCATATTTTGAACGCAGCCCCTTAGCCCCATTAAATTTATATATTTGGGTTCCTTAGGACTTGCTGACAAAGAATATGTTGAACGTTACGCAAATAGTCTAGGAATTAACAAATTATAGCCAAAAGAAATAGTGAGGGATGTCAGACAACACCAAAATCAGAATCGCTCAGTGGCAGATTTTCACACCACCATTGTACGGGAAATAGGCTGACATGTTACCTCCTATTTGATTGGCGGAAAGTAAATGTAAGGCTAAACACGATTAGTCGGACTATAAATATTGATTCTTTGTTGTTAGGGAAACGTGAATAGGAGTACTTTTTTTCAAACGCTTGTGTAAACATGGCATGATTGGTTAGACCGCCAATATAGTCAATCAGAGGCGTCAGGTCACCACCACATTTTCAAATAAACTTACTAAAGAACCAGTGCGTTGAGCGCCAGTGCATATTTTTCTAAATAAAAGCCTGGGACATCGGCAGATCGAAATTGTGCTATATTCATTGCCAGTCAACGTAACTGTGTATTATTCCATGAATTGTGGTAAGCTTGAAATATTTGATATCTTTTTAATGAAAATTGAATGTAAATTGATAACTTATGTCTGTATATATGTGTGGTTCAGTAGCGAACATGAGGTAAAGCCTATATAGTGCTCCAACCTGAACAGAAGGTGTCGGAGGAAAGTAAAACTACATGGAATTGCCAAACAGTACACTGACACCTATTTTATTGACTAGAAAGAAATAATGCTGGAATTGCAGAGGCGTAGTAACCATTAGGGAGGAGTATACTGGTGAAAATTGTTTCAGATGAAGATAGCAGTTGGCCTACCACTCTGAACTCAGTGTTTGTTATGTATTGTGTTCAGTCTGGAAATTTATTATAAATTAGTTCTGAAATAGGAGGTACAACCTTCTTGTTTCAGGGACCGTGGTCCTAAAGTTATTGAGCAGCTCCTGGTCTGAGCTTTGCTGAACCTAGAGGCTGACAGCATACTCCTGGGTCCAGATAGTGACCAGTGAGGTGTCTCCAGAACACAGGGAGGCTATCGAGCAAAGGAGTATTTTCCTGCCGCCATCACGGAAGATAAGCGTCTGTGGCCAGAGGAGCTCAACATTATCCCCCCCCCCCCCCTCAAAATCTGACTTTATAATAAAACAGAGGGAAAATACAGTGTTTAAATTGATAGGAACTGTGAACTTTTCCCCATACTATTTCCAAGATAAACAAACACTTGAAGTCATGATGACAAATAACAACATAGCTTGAAAAAACAAAACCAGTATTACCTCATATTACTACTACAAAACTGACACACATAGTATAATATTAATAAAATATGTCACTACAAGGGTCATATTGATAATTTCTGTACATATAAATTGTAATTACAATTGACTGTGATTCCTGGTTCACTTTGTATTTGAATCAGGACACATATTTTAGTGAAAGTAATTAATACATACCAACGGGCTGATCACCCGTTTGCCAGTCACTTCGATTACGGAAACAACAGCAAATGGATTGATTTGCCGTTGCCCTAAAGACGCCAATAGGCGTGATGGGAAACAATGGCAAAGAAAACCTATCTGCTGTTCCCCTAAGACGCCACTAGGCGTAATGGCCACTGACTGCTTTGACGGTCGGTGGCTAAGGACGGAAGAAGAAGAAGAATTAATACATATTTATATTTGAAAATTTACCAGTGCCTCATTTAAGATAGTCTTATAGAGTGTTAAATGTGTGTGAGTGTCACAGTGTTGTCAAGTGTGGTGGAATAAATTAAAGTGTTTATCTGTCTGTTGTTGTTGTGACTTACACTTCATCATATACATACCCTAGACATTTAACGTAGTCCTCACAATATTCCAGAATAATTCTGACTGAGGTATAATGTGGTAGCAAGTAAGGTTATCTGCAAAACACTACACCTATTAGATACAGATACCTTCACAGCTGATCTCAGTCAGTACACTAAGTCCCCTATAAATATTTATAACATCCCACTTTACCACAATCTTGTGAAAGTAACCATTCTGTTGTATATAAATTACTATCCTGAGTTCCATAGGGACAGTAATTTATATGCAGCAGGTATCCAGACGACTGAGTGCGCATAACAAGCGAAACCGTAAACCTTGCTAAAAAAAAAAATAAATAAATAAATAAAATAAAATAACTCAACAAATATAAAGCTAATTCTGTCCAGTTAACGGCTCACTTAAATGTTTTTGTTTCTTTGTCCCCGTCTGTACCTTGTGCACTTTTTTGGCTGATGGTGAATGGCATGTTTTTTATTTTATTAAATTAAGAGTACGGATTGGAAGCCTTGAACATTTTCGATTTCATAACACATAATTATATAAAGAGTGCTGACATTTTACTCGATTGCCCAGGTTTAATTCAAGCTGATGTTAAAATCGCTGCACTTTTAGGGGAAATGAGGTCAAGGCAAGGTTTTGATTGCTGTACACAATATAACTTCTGTTTATGTCTGCGAAGCAGACGGGATTTGGGTGGAACCTAATCCCCAGAAGATATACTTGGTTTTATCTGCCCCCCCCCCCCCCCCCCCGGGGGGGGGTATCTGAGGAGACAAAGAAAGGATAGAATTACTGCTACATCTAGCAACTTGTAAATGGCGACGTTTATGAGACTGTGCATGCGGCTGGTAACCTCATCAAGGAAAACAAATTGCGCGTACAAAAACCGCTGCAAAAGCGTACATACTTATTCCTGTCCGCAAGGTCTTTACTATTTGAACATGCGCCCTAATATAACCGACAGGCCCAGTGTCTAAGGTGAACGGTGTGCGCCTCACCAAAAGGAGGCTTCAGTGCAGCTTTCCTGTAGCTAGGCAACCTGCTGTGGTGGTTCCGTGTTCCATGAAAGCGAACGAAGGGAAAAAATGTTGCTAACCAAGCACGAACTGATTAAATTGTATCTGGACGGGTGAGTTGGTTGGGTCTGATGATCGATCAATTAGGACGGGTGAGTAGGTTGGGTCTGAGGGCCGATCAATTAGGACGGGTGAGTAGGTTGGGTCTGAGGGCCGATCAATTAGGACGGGTGAGTAGGTTGGATCTGATGATCGATCAGTTAGGACGGGTGAGTAGGTTGGGTCTGAGGATGGATCAATTAGGACGGGTGAGTAGGTTGGGTCTGAGAATCGATCAATTAGGACGGGTGAGTAGGTTGGGACTGGGGATCAATCAATTAGGACGGGTGAGTAGGTTGGGTCTGAGGTACGATCAAGAAAACAGAAATGAAAAATGAAGCCTTCAGCAAAACAGCCTAAGCTCTTAGTGAAGAAGAATTAGAAAGCAAGGTAAAAAAAAAGACAAAATAATGATGATTTGATAATGACGACGACAATGAATAAGAAGTATTTATATTCATAAACACATAAACAAACAAACAAACAAAAGTCACGGGATGAATACGTTTTGTTTTGTCCACCAGTAAACGTTTGACGCTATTATTGATACAACGAGAGTCCGACTGCCAGAGTGTTTAGAGCGATTGCCTCTCGGCAAATTTACCGGGTTCCGGGTTCAAAACCAAGTAGCATCTCAGCCTAGTCTACCCAACTGTAACTAGGTTACTTGACTCTACTCTTGATTAGGGAAAGGTAAAGGTAGCGAGCAAGGGACATGGTCACCGCACATCAAAAAGCTGGACTTTAATATAAAGAATATATGGACTTAGAATATGGAAGTAGTTGTGACGTGATTGTCTCACCTGCTCCACAGTAGTGGTCCAACAATGGCTAAAAGTAGAATATAATGATGAAGGTCTTCACAGGTATCAACCTTTGCTCACGATTACTCTTGGCAGAGATAAAAATAGAAGAATGATGGGTACTTGTGCGTTAATTCACCGGTTAAATTAAATTCTGGATATTTATTACCCAAACCGAGCACCGTACTCTTTCTTGACTGAAAAAGTGTCATTTCACATTGTCCTCTCCCCCCCTCCCCCGTTGCTTAGAATTTTTTTTTAAACACGCCTGCCGTTTGTAAGGTTGTAGTCACGTAGCACATTCTGCCGTTGGGGAGTGAAGTGTTATAGACTTCGATGTACTGGGTCCCAGCTTTATGAGGTGGGGTCACCTGTTCCCTTCCTCGCTGCCGTTGCCTTCTCTAACGCAAGATCAGAGGCAGGTACCCTTTTACAGCTGGTTAGACTGATGCGTAACACCTGTTCCCTTCCTCGCTGCCGTTGCCTTCTCTAACTCAGGATCATAGTCAGGTACCCATTTACAGCTGGTTATGGAGTGTTAGAGACTTCACCATACTAGGTCCAGCATCGAGAGGTGGGGAGACCAGTTTCCTTCCTCACTGTCTTTTCCTTCCCTAACTCAAAGTTAAGTACCCATTTATAGCTAGGTAGGCCCCATCTCTCGATGCTGGTCCTAGTATGGTGAAGTCTCTAACACTCCATAACAGGTGTCACGCATCAGTCAAACCAGCTGTAAAAGGGTACCTGACTCTGATCTTGAGTTAGAGAAGGCAACGGCAGCGAGGAAGGGAACAGGTGTCACGCATCAGTCTAACCAGCTGTAAATGGGTACCTCACTCTGATCTTGAGTTAGAGAAGCCAACGGCAGCGATTTCCCTTGTTTCCTGTGTACCGTTAACTTGTAGAACTGATTCAATTCCGTTCTATTGGTTTATAAAGTTTTTAAAAAATCCGGGGGGGGGGGGGGTTGAGGGCGGGTCTGTCGTAAGCGTGTCAACTAAGAATGCACGAGAAACGCTTTTTTTTTTTTTTAACTTGCCTCCCAAATCACAATGTGAAATCAACCTTTTTCCAGTCAAGAAAAAGTACGGTTATCAGTTTGGGTAATAAATATCCAGAATTTGATTTAACCGGTGAATTAACGCACAAGAACTGAATGATGCTTCTATTGAAGGGAATCACACAGGACTTTAAAGAAAAGCAAGCATAACAACTGATATATCCAAGCTTTCAGGAACTTATTATTCTCCTGCCCCTTCTGTGATGTAACATATTTTCGCTTATTTCTAAGCCCCCAGCTGAAGGTGGTTCCGCAAAATCTTAATCTAATAGCTCTATCTGATTATGTATTTAGATCAATATAAGTCAAACGAGTACAGACATACACTTCACTCAACAGTGGTTGATCCAACTTAGCTTTACAGTTACAGATTAACAGGTTTAACAATCACTAATAGTTTAAAAATATAAAATAAATGAAGCTGTTTATAAAAAAGAAGCGACGATATTTATCAACATTGGATGATTTAAACTGTGGTGGAGAACTTGAAAAATTGTGAAACGTTCGTTGGTTGCGCTGTCTTATTACTTAGCTTCCGGTGTTGTGTTGGTTAACATCTGCTTCAGCCGCTGTTGGCTCCCACAGGTGCATAGGAGTGGTCCTTCTTTTTAATAGTCAAATCTGGTGGCTGTAGCATATATCCCATAAAAGGTTGTCAATGGTCTTCAAGACCTGTCTGATGTTGGTGTCTACCGTCGACTGCTAGAAACCTGTACCACAAATTGAAGGAGACAAATGTCTCTACTTTGTATTGGGTCTCTGACATAGTCATCAGGCGACTTCCACTTCGATCCACAATTTCATCTTCTTCAGATATTTTAGCCTCCCTTGGCGTTAATTTTAACTCCAGTGAGTTGGATTAAAGTGCTTTTGGACAACAGAGGACGGCAATTTATATATATATATATATATATATATATATATATATATATATATATATATATATATATATATATATATATATATATATATATATATATGAAATTTACAACAGTGCTCGTATAATAAGTATGTACACCATGATATTACCATCTACTACTTGCAGGGTTCTATTCTCAGACCCCTAATCTTCGTACTGTTCATCAACGACCTCCCGCTACATCTAAATTATTCAACATGTGACCTCTTCGCAGATGATTGTACTATCTCCATCAGTGACAATGACTGCGGGACACTTGAAATGACTCTTCAAAGCGATGTAGACAATCTAACAAAATGGAGTAATATGAATCGTATGCCAGTACACACAGGAAAAACAAACTCTATGTTGATTACCACCAGACAGAAACTGCTAAACTTCACCAAAAGATCGCTACAGCTGCACGCGGATTCAATACAAATTGAGCATGTAACAGAACACAAAGTTCTAGGGTTGACGATTGACCAGCACTTAACATGGAACTCCCACGTACGGAATTTAACCAAACACATAGCTCAAAAGACATACCAGCTGGCCAAAATAAAACACTTCTTAGACGTAGACACTAGATTATTGTTCTACACTTCACATATACAGAGACATATAGATTACTGCTCTACACTATGGGATGGTTGCCCTGCTTCCCTCTCCGTATGTCTGATCACCGATAATCGCACGATACCACACGCAAAGACACGAAAAGAACCCAAAATACTGTCCCTTAACAACGTCTCCTCTACAACAAAGCCAAGCTGACTCACGCAATTCTATCAAACAATGCCTCGCCGTACCTACGATAATTGTTTCAAACCAGTAGAAGAGAGGGACTAGAATTACATCAGTTACGTCTGCCCAAACCTAGGATCGACCTGTTCAAAAAGAGTCTAGCCTACTATGGAACAGCCTTCCACACCACGTAAAAAAACCTACCTGCACAATACTCATTCAACAAAGCACTTTTCAAACACTTCATCAACACCAATTATATCTACCCCCATAGATGCAGCCTTTGTCTGTCCACATCTCATTTATATGTTAACATTTCTTTTCCTCTTCCGCTCGTTATTGTCAATGTGAATAATTTGTTTTATATCCATGTAGTATTACTAAATAATGTAATGTATGTGAGAATGTTCCGCATATCACTGTACTTTTGAAATATGTAATGTATTTGTTTGCTTAAATGTGATGATGTGTATGAGAATGAGCAGATATACATATTTTACTGCTCGGAGATTTTTCTTGCTACAGAAGTGCGCAAGAAATTATTATTGTTATTTAATTTTCCCTCAAGAATGTACGGATATAAGCGAGAATGTGTTTTTGTAATTTGTGTATTGATGTTTAATGACACATTCAAAAATGCAGATTAATTGTTGATGAACACATGAGTGAGTGTCGGGATACAGAATGAAAGATAAAGGACTGGATGGTCGGACAGACCTGGGTCCCCAATTCTTTATCCTTTTAAATAAAGTTATGTCCATCTATCTCTCCTACTGATTCTGCTCTTGGGTTAAGGATGGCAAAGAAATAACACCAAGTCTCACCTCATTCAATAGCAGACTGTCAAATACTTCATGAGTTCTGATACCATGCCACCTAATCTGATTATGTTCGAATTCATGATTTACTGTACGGATTTTTTTTTTTTTTTTTTTTTACTTTCTTGCTTGTTTAAAGAAAAATACTTAATTTTGATTATGACTGCATAATGTAAATGTAGGCTGTTATATTACCTTTATAATGTTGCATGTCTTCATATTAATGCTTTAAGTAACATGTGGGAATGAAAGGATATAGTATGCAGAGTGGAAGGGCAGAATGTTAGACGGGCCTGCGCGCGCGAAAATAAAGTTTGTTCGTTCGTTCTATATGAAGCCTGGGGCCAACGCTGTTGCTGGTTTCTTTGTGAGGAAACCCGCATGAAGCATTCACTAGCTCTATTTCTGGCGGTAACCATGTCAGTCTTACGTTCTACAGGCTAAATTCCGCCCCTTTACACGTGTGCATCGGCATCTAGCTTTAGGTCTTTTTATTCTGCCTTTCTTGTAGATGACCGCAAGTTCCCTGATTTTTTTGATTCACAGAGAACCCGGGGACACAAGGAATCGACCTTAACCTTTCATCTATCCGAACGCATCGTTCGATTTACCGCCCAATCGTCGCTATAGATGACGTCTCTTTCTTTTATCACGGGACACAAGGGAGACAGCTCCCGAGATCCTTACGTCTTATTACACCGCTCTCAATGCACGCGCGACACCACGCTAGAGTGCCTGCCGACTTTATCTTACTATTTAAGCAAGGCATCCGTAAGCCAATCTCAGTTGTATTGAGTTTAGGAATACTCTTTCCGTCATATACTTACTTAATTAATGCATTTGGCTTGTAACTTAATTTTATAGAATAGAGATCTCTCGTTACTTTGTTTCATCTTAAATCTATATACATTTTTCCTTAAGATAAATTTTTCCGTGACATGGAAACTCTGAATTTTATTAAGTGCGCCACAATTCAAAATTACTAAGGTGTTAAGTTAATAAGGTTTTTCTTAAGGCAGAAAGCGTGCGTCTGTGTATAATAGTACTACCATTTTTATTCGCTTGGTCTGTGTAGAATATTACCGGAAAGAGTATTACTGTTGTGTAAATACTGAGTATCAGCTCGGTGCTAGTTTTGTAACTTATCCAGTGTTATTACTTACTGATTAATTTACTCACGGGACAACTTTTATTACCTTGGGTTGTGGAGTACGACTGTGTTCGTAAACTATATGAGGGGGAAATACTTTGGCTAAACGCCTTCACTTTAAAGCGATTTTTCACATCTCATAGCAAACTGGCGCACCCGTAAGCGACCAAAGATTTTCGATCGATACAGTGGGCGAGACTAAAATTGGAAAGCCTAAAACCTTAGGCAAAACAGAGCGAACAATGGGTGAGAGCCTGGTTTGATGTGTGTAAGGTGGGATAAGGAGGGGGAAAGATTGTTTTTGTTTGCATGGGTGAGCAAATAAAAAGGTGTGCCCATTACGGGTTATTAATAGGATGTTGATTGCTTGTTTATTTCCAGAGATCCGTGGTCATCTCTTACCCTGCTTCCAGTTATCCTGCAGTCCCAATTATACTGCAGTTTCCAATTTATACTGCAGCTTCCATGTTACACTGCAGTGTCCAGCCAATATCCTGTTTCCAGCCTATAAGGCTGCTTCCTGGATTATAAAATACCACATCCATTGCTGATACCTTCAAGTACGCATTATTTCTGCTCCCTGGATTACATACCTACATCATCTATTGCCGCCATTTGCAATTACCCATCACTCCGGCACATACGGGCGGCCTCCATTGTCACTCCCGATTGTGGGCAATACGGTCAGACTCATTGATATCCTGTTAAGGTGGCATATACTGACATAACATCATAGAGGAATAGTTAGTGCCGGTACTCGGTACCTGTCTTGGTGTTCAAGTCTTCACTAACCAATACAAGAGGTGCGTCATTCGATCCCTCACGGTTACTCGTTTGCCAGCAGATGCCATTGTGGGACATATATAATTATCAGCGCGTGTAATTGTCACCACCCTCGCCTGTTAGTATCGCCTCACGTCAAAGGCATTTGAAAGCATCTGGATTTAGTTGGTATTTGCCACAATGAGAGCTGAGCTCCATCGCCTGAGAACACCCAATTAGTGGGAAAAGTATAGTATTTCCTAGCTGAGGAGTTATTTATCTTCCCGGATTACTTACAACACAGGATTTGCCGTTTTCATCAAGAGAAATGGGGGCTAGTTATTTATATTGTTCTGGTTTTGTGTAATTTTAAATGGAGAAGTGGTTTGCATGTGTTCTCGAGTGTGATAAAAAAATCACTGGCTAAATAGCGCTAGAGAGATTATTTTCTTTTCTTTTCTTTCTGGATATTTACGTAATAAATATAATTATATGTTCAAAGAAGTCAGAATTTACTTCTGTTCTACCTGTCACTTGATGTTTGCTGTTGTAGTCCTTACTGTAATAGATTAACCTATTTAGCAAGAGAGGACGGGTGAAGGTATGATATCTTACATATCGTCTCGAGTGTGGCTGGGAAGAAGACATTAGATATCTGATTATATCTCTCTTCTCTCCAGAAGTCATATCTCTCTCCCTATTTTCATTAGTGACTATTTCTTTCTACTTTCACATTACGCATTTATTCCGTATCTACTTTCAGATATACTTCACTTCCATATGGCAACAATATTACAACTTACCCTGAGTTTTTTTGCGGGCGAGCACAAGATTTTTGCACATAAAACGGCCGAATATTGTCGGGCAATTGTTTAAGATGCCATTTCTTTCAGGTGTGTTGGATATCTAACTGGATGCACTTGAAGGTGAATCCTAGAACTTAAGGCACAAAAAGACATCTCTGGGGTTACTCTCTTCTAATCTTAGAATTCACTTCCAGTACTATGGCTTGTCCTTTATTTGAGCCCTAATATTCTGTGTTCCTGACTGTTTATGAATTCTTTTGGAAGCTATTGGAAGTCTTAGAAGTAGCCTAACAACGTTGTAGAATATAACAGAAATTTTCGCTTGCACATCCAAGTTGCTACTTAGAGGAGAAGTCCAATCAAGAGCAGTGTCTCTTAGCATCTCAAATGCCAAACCAATTGCAAATAAGTGTCTGATTTTGGTAGGGATCCACCACTAACCTCATGTAGAACATTTCTACGTGACAACATTAGATATTGCCCTTTATATATAAGGTCTTGCCACTTCCATTGGTACTTATCATGATTACATTTTACTCCTTTACAGATTTATCATTGATTACCTCCTCCAGTATGTTACTTTCTCGTAGTTGATTTTTACGACAAATTTAATCTGGCAGAAGTGTTACGTCCCTTTCCGTGTCTTAATCTTTAATAAGATTGTTATCCTCCTACATCCCAGTGAGATCGACCGTGTATATGGGCACGTCATAATTTGCAACTGATAACTTAACATGCAATAATATGGTTTCGTGTATCTTCCCAGACTAAACGTCTCGGTTAATACTAGGAATGTCGCTCAGTGTAGACTGTTACTGCGTTTGGATCTGGCGATAAGCGAAAACTCAATGTGGCAAGTTCAGTCCTTCACTAAGCGTCGTTGATAACAAAGGAGAAAATAACTAGGAGAAAGGAGTGGGTGAAAGGTGACAAAACATGATAAGATAATCGTGATACGCCGAGATTGTAAACAATGAACAATGAAAGCTTGTGCTAGAAGGGATGGTTCGAGTAAGGCCGGAGAGAATTGAACACTTTACTCACCTACTATGGGACAACCTCTTTTTTAAACCTTTAGAAATCATCATCACCAGTTGCCATCTCCACATCTCAGTTCGGCTGCAATGGATCTCCAACGTCTGCTATCTCTTTTTCTGATGGTGCACTCTGATAAACTATTTCCTGTCCATCTTTTGATGTTACCTTCACACTTATAGCTCTGTCTTTCTCTTGCACGTTTTCCTTCAACTCTTCTGTTGTGGATAAATTAATGACAAAGAAGAACAATTGAGACCTGTACGGAATTTCAAATTTATAGTTAATTCAAATGTGTACGAAATCCAAAGTTATGAAATGTACAGAGATATAACGAAGTCCACATTCTGACATAATGAGACGTGTGTGGTATGCTACTTTGTTAAATATTCAGACACGTATAGGATCTAAATTTTTGATAAATTCAGATGCGATTTTGTTGAAACAAAAGGGTAGTCTAAACTGCCGTATAAAAGTTAAACTGCCGGAGTGGAATTTAGTGTTAGAGACTTCTCCAAGCTTTTTCATGAGGTGAAGTGAACAGTTCACTGCCTTTTCCATCCATAACTCACGAGCAAAGTCAGGTACCTCATTTACAGCTAGGTAAACAGGAGCATGACGTTTGTAGGTTTTGACTTCCGAACCTGCTAACTGTGCCACGAAAGGAAAGAGCTCTAACCGTGTAGCCACTCGGACGAGCATTCAGACATGTACGCATTCCCTAATGTATGACCTACGCAGACATGCAAGGAATTCCAAATAATGACATTGTTACGTCCATTTTCGCACAACCAATTTTGATGCGAGACTTAACAGATTACCGGATGCCGTAATCTAACTATGTTAAACGTACTTAGGTACGCATCTATGTTTCTGATAATACTTAAATTTATTATGCACCAAAGTGCACGAATTCGGTGCGATAGAATCGTTAGTTGCCATAGAGCGCTGATGACGTCAGATAGTGACGTCATAGAGCTGAGAGACAAGATGCCGGTTTTTGAAGACAGACGTTGTGCAGGTCTTTTGAGTCCCATGTTGCGGGATTAACTAATTATAATTTGATATCTTAACTACCTTCCAAGGCGAAGCGTTAGCCACAGCCAAGTTCGATTTATCTTCGTCAATATCTCCACGTGATATTTGACGCAAGTATTTTTACAAGATTTTGACAGGGCTTCAGTACGGCATTGTGACCTACTGCTAGTGAGTTTCAAAATCCATTCTTACGAAGTTTATCAAAGACGAACATTTTTATGAAGTATCAAGATAAGATGTCTGGCCAAAAGAAATAATAAATAAGTAACTCTTTCAAGAATCCAATATGGAAAGGAAGTGAATTATCTTCACCTCAATACTTTATCGTTTGCGGATTGTCCAACGGTCATTGAGGTCAGTCAAGTTGACTTTGTAACATTGCCATTATGCAGAATTCTTATCACCATGCCATGTTCTATTATGTCGTCAACAATGATGTCGTCCATGTATCGTCAAATAGATGAATGAGAATTAATTATCAGTCAAGACATGAATTCAGCGTCCATCTATTATAACATAATAGTCGGCCACCTGTAAGCCCGACCAAACTGACAGCATTCTTAGTCAGTAACATTATGAACTATGAAATAGTCGGCCACCTGTAAGCCCGACCAAACTGACAGCATTCTTAGTCAGTAACCTTATAAACTATGAACATTCGCGTTATAATCAAGAACTCAAACTTCAAACAAACTATTGACACTTTACTCCAACAACTGGAGAAGTTTTCCTTAAAATAACGAATACTACGCCTTGGTGGTTCAAACTAAAACATTACTACAGACATACTGAGACGTGCGTGTATTTTCCTGACATACTGAGACGTGTGTGTTATCCTGACATACTGAGACGTCTAGGTTATCCTGACATACTGAGACGTCTGTGTTATCCTGATATATTGAGACGTGTAGGTTATTCTGACACACTGAGACGTGTGTGTTATCCTGACATAGTGAGACGTGTATATTATCCTGACATACTGAGATGTGTAAATTATCCTGACATACTGAGACGTGTAGGTTATCTTGACACTCTAAGACGTGTATGTTATCCTGATTTTTGAAATATTCAGCAGAGTTGCCGTCAAGTCTTTCCTAACGAGTCTTAAGTCTCTTAGTGCAAGTCTCAAGTCAAGTCGCAAGTCTGACAGTAGCTTCAAGTGGAGTCGCAAGTCGAGTCCCGAGTCCGAGCCTCATGTTAGACCTAACACTGTTTATAGCCACAATCGCGCTTTATCGAACAATCACATCGATCACTACAAATAATAAAGAAAAATATTAAAATATGTTTTTATTACTTTTGCCATATTATTTACTGACTTTTTATTCTACCAATGTTAGTTTTCAGTATTACACTTTAAAAATATTATCTTTTCAAACATACTGCCCCTCTCCCCCCCCCCCCCCCCCTCTCATCACCCCCCCCCCCCCCCCCCCCCCCCCTCTCAGTCTACAATGGAATGGATGGAATAATACACTTAATCAGCATTAAAGCATAAGCTGAAGCGAATTTACAGGTTAATGAAATTTGCTCTAGTTTTTTTTTTTTTCACGACAATAAATGCGCGTAGTGTATTTTCCCTTCAGGCGGGATAGTAATGTTTGCATAGCCAAACAATATTATTTTCTGGCAGTCGCTGTGTTTCGGAATGTTTGTCGTCTAGCAACAGTCCCAATTATGTCTGATAATATGAAGTAAAATGTGTTTGCTCAATATAACTCTTGTAATTTTTTGGGTGGTATCGTTTAACACAAAAGCATTTTTTTTTTTCTTTTAATTAATAATGAGTACATTATGAATTAGGACGGCTAATCGTTTAACCACAATTGGCAAGTCTCGAGTCGAGTCGCTAATGCCTAAACCTCTTGTCATTTCGAGTCGAGTCGCTGTGATGAATTAAGACCGATTCTAATCCGAGTCGATTGACGAGTGGACACCACTGATTTATAATCAGACATGTTTGGAATTCAAATTTATGGCATATTCAGATCTGTATGGAACCAAAATGTGTGACATATTCGGAAGCGTACGGAATCAAATTTAAGAATGCTCTGTACACTGCCAGCAGACTTCTGATTTATACACAGACTTCCTGTTAGGAACCACTGGCATTCTTTGTGTACCTGGAGCGTGTGGCCGTAACCAGACAGACAGACAGAGATGTGCAGACACAAATACTTTTAATACAGGGTTAAAATTACAGGCTTAGAAAATAAACGCCGGGTTGTTGTTGTTGTTTAACTAGGACTGCTGTGATTCTCACTCTGTAGCAGCCAATACCCCATTGAGGACTCCTTGGTATTATCTACACTGTAGATCTAGGCTTTTCCTGTGGCTTTTCTGCCATTCCTAAACGTGTTGAGTTGAAGTCATGAGCTCCGATTTCACCAGCTTGGCTTGCATTTAAAGGATCATCACATCTGGTCCCAAGCAAGCAGGAAGAAGTGCGTGGCATACTGTACATTCCCCGCCATCCAAGGGGGCTCTCCAAATATGTAGAGCTAAAATACTTTGCTCTGGTTCTGGGCTGGTCTAATGAATTGTCACGTCCTCTACACAGAGCCACTCCTCAGCTTCCCTGTCCATCAAGGACCCATAGTGAGATCCTCTTGCGCGCAGCCAACCAGGTTTCACCACAGGGTGGAATACCTAGAAGTATGTGGATGATTTCAAGAGTCAATGAGGGTGTACTTAGGCTCACAGACAGAGGTTCACTTCCACATTTGAATACTGTAGCATTGTGCTACGCTGGTGGTCAAATAAGAATGATTCCAGATATGCGTCCATGCATAAACAATGTGTATCTGCCTTAGGCAACATGTTTCGTCCTTAGTTCCGTCTTCCAATTTACTGCCTGTAGTTTCAGCGGTAACTCCGCCCATGCCGGTCCCAAGCCCGGATGAAAAAGGAGGAGGGCGGCCTGCATGGAGGCCGTAAGGAGGCAGCCCCTCCACCATGCAAAGGCACAACAGGCCAATCACCTGTTTGTCTTAAACTATGATTACGAGAAATACAAGAGAGAAAACCGGACTGATTCTAAAGGCGACGAACTGGAACGGACTACGGACTACGACTTATGGAACTTGGAACACAAGAAGTATAAATGGGAAGGAAGAGGAGCTGGTGGAAGAGATGAGGAAAGCAAAACTAGAAATCCTGGCTATAACGGAAACGAAGAAAAAAGGACAAGGAGTCATGGATCTCGATGGCAACACGTTGCTCTACAGTGGTGTACCCATATCTGAAAGAGCTAAAGGGGGCGTGGGTTGCATTGTGGCCCAAAATCAAAAAGATAGTATCAAGGGATGGAACTTTGTCTCGGAGCGCATTATGGTTGTAAAACTAAAAGAAGGAGAAACCATAGTCAACCTGGTCATAGTGTATGGGCCAAATGAGGATGAGAGAGCAGAGGTCAAGGAGGAATTCTTCGAGCTGCTTCAATGGACAGTGGATGACTGCCTAGATGAAGTTATCATGCTCGGAGATTTTAATGCCAGAGTTGGAAATGACCATGCTAGATGGGGTGGCGTTATCGGAAGATATGGAGAAGATACTCTCAATGACAATGGAAAGCGACTCCTTAGATTCTGCAGTGAGCAGAATCTGATCATTACAAACACAAAGTTCCCTCATAAGCGCATACATGCATACACTAGATGTGAACCAACCAAGAATGAGAAGTCAGTGATCGACTATGCCATTGTTCGGAGAAGCTCATTCAGATATGTCCGAGATGCAAGAGTCTGGAGGGGGCCAGAGATTGGAAGTGATCACTACCTGCTAACAATCAAACGAACAACTGAAAGAGTTGCTCAGCCTAGGAACTGCCCAACATCACGCAAGAAACCAAGTAAACGAGCAGGAGAAATGAGCATTAGGACCTACAAGCTGAGAGAGCCAGAAATTAAGACCAGATATCAGGGTCTTATTGCTACAGCAGTGAGCAACACAGAAGAACGACCTGATGACTTGGAAACCCTCTGGAATAAATTCAAGGATATCATAAAGACAGCTGCTGCAGAAGCATGCGGTGAAGTCCGACTTGGGAACCAGAGAAAGAGGACACCTTGGTGGACAGAGGAAGTCAAAGAGAAAATAAGAGAGAAGAAAATGGCATGGAAACAATACTTAGGAGCTAAAAACACAACAGGACAAATGGAAAAATATAGAGAATATGTGATACTCAGAACAGAAGCAAAGAACAAAGTGCTAGCAGCAAAACAGAAGTCCTGGGAAGAATTTGGAGAAAAGCTAGAAAAAGATGCACAAGAAAACCAGAAATTGTTCTATAAGACCCTAAAGAACATGAGGAAGGAAAAACAATGCCATCTCAAATTTATAAAGGACAAGCAAGGCAAATTGCTTACTGCCCCGAAGGAAGTAATGGAAAGATGGAAAGAATATTTCTCAGAACTCCTGGATGGTGAGCATGGTGAAGCAACAGAAATGATAACCACTAGCACAGAAGAGAAAACCAATGATGGTGAAGATGACATAAAGATGGAAGAACTGAGGGCAGCACTAGAGAAAATCAAGATGGGCAAAGCAGCAGGGCATGATGGTATAACACCAGAAATGGTTAAGTACATGGGAGCATCAGGCGACCTGTTACTCTTAAAGGTCCTACAGGCAGCATGGTGCAACAAGACCATACCAAAGGATTGGGAGATTGCCATCATAACACCAATTTTCAAAAAGGGTGACAATCGACAATGTGGAAACCATAGAGGCATATCCCTTCTCAGTGTCCCTGGTAAAATCTACTCTAGAATCCTAGAGCAGAGACTCCGACGCCTAGCTGAGCCACAATTGGATGAGGTCCAGTGCGGATTCCGAGCAAACCGAAGTACTCAAGACCTAATCTTCACACTCAGACAGTTGAGTGAAAAGGCCCTTGAGTATAAGAGTGAGATCCATCTTTGTTTCATAGATCTGGAAAAGGCGTTTGACAGAGTCCCCTGGAGCAAACTTTGGGACTGTTTGGCAAGGAAGAATATTCCAGCACCTCTGATTCATGCTATACAGAGCTTCTACAAGTCTTGCAGAAATTATGTGAGGACAGCAAACCATAAGTCAGAAGAGTTCAGGACCACCACTGGTGTAAGACAAGGTGATATCCTGTCACCTTGTCTTTTCATACTCCTCATGGACGATGTCATCAAGGCATGTAAGGAGAGAACAAGAAAGTATTCAGTGGGGTACTGGAAGATGAGACAGGTCTATATTTCGGAGCTGGCATTTGCTGATGATGTTGCCCTGATTGCTAAATCAGAGGCACATCTCCAATCCAACTTGCAAGTCTGGAAGGAAGAGCTGGAGAAGAGAGGGATGGTCATAAGCAGCTCTAAAACAAAATCCATGGTGATATCACGAGAAGAAAGAAAACATCAGATTAAGTTGGGAGAACAGGTCCTGGAGCAGGTCGACCACTTTAAATATCTCGGAGCTATTATAGACCGAAAGGGAGGTATCAAAGAAGAGTTGGCCACTCGAAAAGCAGCGGCTGGGAGACTTTTTCAGGCCATAAATCGTGGATTCCTCAGCAAGAAAGAGGTTGGTAAGAAAACGAAGATGGCTGTATACCGCTCCACCTATGTCCCAGTTTTGACATATGGATGCGAGTCGTGGGCAATGACTACAACCCACAAAAGCCAGATCCAAACCTCAGAAATGAGGTATCTGAGGAAAGTGGTTGAAGTAACAAGAAGAGACATGGTCCGCAACCAGACGATACGTCAAGGCCTGAAATCCCATCCGCTGCAGACCCAAATAGAACAGTCCCAACTAAGATGGTTTGGCCATGTCTGCAGAATGGGAGAAGATCGGCTACCACGACAAGCATGGGAAACAAAGAGCCAGGGATCCAGACCTCCAGGACGACCCAGAGTTCGCTGGGAGGACAACATTAGACAATCTTTGAAGGACCGAGGACTAGAATGGAACCAGGCCAGGAAGAAGACAGCTGATAGAATGGTCTGGCGCTCTCTCTTCCAAACCTCTACACCTCACGGTAGAAGGGGAACGACTAAGTAAGTAAGTAAGTTTCAGCGGTTCTTTCTCAGCTCTCTTTAACACAATTACGGGTGCAGTTCACTCAAAATGACTGAATGAACTACAAATTTGTATGTTTACAAGTTAAACTTGAGTTTAATTACCTTTTTTCGATTTTTTTTTTCACACCCATTCATTTTATTAAACTCTGTAGCTTTTTTTTTTTTTTTTCAATGTTTCAGAGCCATACTGTAGTATTGACTTGACATTTGAATTGAAGATTCTGATATTTATATTTGACTTTGATCTCGGTATATTTCCCAATATAAACGAACGCTTCTCAGGCCTTTTGTGTTCTTATTTTGGTATTGTCAACAATGGCCAACTGTGAGTAAAATGATAAGGGATTTCAAAAGTATCTACTCGTAGCAGAGATATAAATAGAAGACTGATGGTTCTGTTTAAGGGAGTCTCACTGGAATTTATAGAAAGGAAAGTGTAACAACTGAGATCATCTAAGTTGTTATAAACTTATTATTCATTACTCCTTCTATGAGGAAAGGTTTTGACTCGTATTTTAGGAGCCCCAGCTGAAAGCGATTCAGCAAAATATTAATTTACTAGCTCTATATGGGTAGGTATTTTTTTCTAAACTGAGTCATACGTGTGCTGCCATAAAATTCACTCAATAGTGATTAATACATATATAGATTTATAGTTACATTTATGTCACGGGATTTACTCCCTTTGCTTTGCAGTAATGGTCCAGCAGTGGCCAAAATTCAGAGTGGCTACTGAGGATCTTCACAGGTGGCCACCTTTCGCTCAAGATTACTCTTGGCAGAGATGTGAATTGAAGAATTGTGCTTCCATTCTAGGGAGCCTTGTATTAATTTAAAGAAATCAAGTACTACGGCTGATAGGATCCAAGCCGTGTAAACTTCTATCTTTTCTGACCTTCCACGAGAAGTAAGAAATTTGCTCGTTTTGATGAGCCCTCAACTGATTTAAATAAGTAAAAGAGTATTTCTGTTTACTATTATTTACAATGACAGACATACGGGTGCAGTTCACTCAAAATGACTGAATGAACTACAAATTTATATCTTTACAAATAAAAAATTTAATAATCAATTATAGTTATTATTATATTATTATTACATAAATAATGGTGGGGTGTAATATGAATGTTCTTCAAAATTTCATCACGGGTGATGATCTGAATATGATGTTAGAAAAAAATGTTCTTCAGGAAAAGAGTTTACTTGGCATCTTTAAGTGAGTACTTAGCTGCCAGGAAGATGTCTGTTAGTTTCTGCTATGAAAAGGCATTTGACAGTGTAGACAGAGAATCGCTTTGGAAATTGATGAGGCATATGGAGTTCCCATGAAGATCATTAACTTAATACAGAAGATCTATGAAGACATGACATGCAGAGTTCTTCATGAAGGACAACTTACAGAACCATTTAGGATTAGAACGGGAGTGAGACAGGGATACCTCTTGTCTCCATTTCTTTTCTTACTAGCAATAGATTGGGTTATGAAAACATCGACATCATACAACAGAAATGGAATCCAGTGGACTCTGACTAAACAGCTTGATGATCTGGATTTTGCAGATGACTTGGCTCTTCTGTCCCATAACTATAATCAGATGCAAGAGAAAATGAAAATTCTCGATGAGAGGTCACAACAAGTGGGCCTGAAAATACACAGGGACAAGACAAAGATTATGAGAATAAATGCAAGAAATGATAACAAGGTTGAACTTGAAGAAACACCACTAAAAGATGTAGAATCGTACACATATCTTGGAACTAATCTAGACAAAGTTGGAGGGACAGACAGTGGTATCAAAATAAGAATACAAAAAGCAAGAGGAGCTTTCATTTCATTGGGAAACATATGGAGAACAAGAGAAATCAAGTCCAACACGAAAATAAGAATCTTCAACTCAAATGTGAGGTCAGTCCTATTGTATGGCTCTGAGACATGGAGAACAACAAAAACAACAACCAACAAGCTACAGACTTTTATAAACGGGTGCTTGCGTAGAATAGAAGGACTGAAATGGTATGACAAAGTCACACATGTGGAATTGATGACAAGAACCAGACAAGTGAGTTGAGAAGAAGACGCTGGCGATGGATAGGACACACATTGAGGAATCCTGTTGATAGCATTACAAGGCAGTCCTTGTTCTGGAATCTATAGGGAAACAGAGGCAGAGGTAGACCAAAAACACATGGAGAAGAGAACTGGAAACAGATTTGAAAATGGTGAGGACAACATGGAAAGAACTTGAGCGGATGGCACAGGACAGGAAGACTTGGCATATGTTTGTTGAAGGCCTATGCTCCTTGAGTAACTAAAGGGTATTATTACGGTGTTATTTTAAATGACGGCGTCTGCTGGGGTTTACCCATGCGCAACGTTTAGGGGTCATTAATATTTATAGAATATGTCGATATTTTACGGTATAGTGAACGCGAAATATATGCGGAGATTATGACGCATTCGCGTCGGGGAGGTCACGCCGGGTGACTTGGTTACAGGGCCTTTGTTACGCTATCCGTCAAGCAAGAAGGTCGTGTCTTGTATTTCTTCCAAGGAAATAAGGCTGAGTATATAGCCTATATTATATAGATGAATCGATGTAGACTTCAGGGTCAGTTCGGAAATTAATCTAAGCATGAGATTAATTAAATTAAACTAATAATGGAAGGAGAATCGTATTATGATTCAAAATTGTAGATGTCAAGAACTCATGTGCTCATTTCTGGCTGTTGACTACAACAGCGCACGTATATAGCCACGATGTTCATCTGACATATTGTTTTGACACGGACGGATACTTACTGATATTATTTGGAATTCAATTGTTACGCTGAATTGTACATGAAACCTTTGTGAATGTCGATTATCGTTTTTTGTATGAATCTCAATACATGTGGACTCTAAGCAGAAGGCTTGATCCTTTATTTACGTTTCGGTTTTGGTTCTACAGCTGTTGGTGTTTACCTTTCTCTGCACGATAACTCTCCCACAAGGGAAATCAAATACTATATACTATGCAAATCATAACGTCGAAGGGATGTTCTGATGCCCCAGAGCTAACCATTTATAACCAACATTGATACGTCTAAAGAGTGACTTTACTATTCAATAAATAATACCATAACCAAGGAATCGCAACACCAACACCACCACCACCACCGACCCGCCACAACTGGTGGCCATTAGTGGTTTTGAAATTTTTCAAAAGAACGAACCACAAAAAATAAGACATTTTTCCTTTCGAGCCAAAATGGACATTATTTGCAAAAACACCGGTGACGTCATGCCCTTGACGACAGTATGAACGGTTGGAAAAGCCAGCAGCTGACAATGTCCTTCAAACAAATTTATTTGCAGCTTTCAAACATCAAATGAAGCATATTGCCAACGTATTCAATGTTTCAAACAAGCTCTCGAGTCTGTCGGCGAAGCATATAATGTACGATATTACCACCAAAACAAGATAAGTCACTAATTTTAAAGGTTAAAATATTTCGTCCTGTTTGTCCAAATAATGCCATGTTCTTTTTTCGTTGTATCCATGTTAAATATTGTTCCTGTCCTTTTCATGTAGCGGGTATGGTTGGGCGGCGGTTCGGAATGAATAAAATGGCTCTCAGGATGCCGATATTCATTCTGAATGTTCCTAAGGCTGTGAATTAATAGCACCTCGCGAAGAAAGCGTCGAATTATCATTATCGGTGATCGGTTCGTTCGGACTTGCATTAATTCACTTTGCATGTTAGGTGTATAGTCATGTTATAACTGGTGTTTTCTGGTGTATTTGGTTCTTATTTTTATTCATTTACAGTCTTATGTTCGTAATCTATCTTGTTTTTTCTGATCTAGCTATCTTTAATTTTAATTAAATGTATTGTATTAACGTCAAATGAGTCCTGTGACGTCACTATTTGTTACGTACACAGCTTAACTTTCTATTCAGTTCATTCTTAATCTCTCACTTCCGTTTTATACCACTTAGTTGTTAATGCATTTTTTTATTGTGAAAATGTCTTGTCGTATGGTAATACTGTTTCGTAATCCTTGGTTAACCCATTGTATTGTTTGTATTCAATTCATCCTTCTATAATTTAATATTAATGCTATAATTTCTTCATTAATAATAGTGTAGATGAATATGATTAAATTTTTATCAGCTTTGATGAGGAATTAGGGACTTTGCACATATTTGCAGTAGTGGTCCAAGAAATGGGCAATGCACTTTATGCCTCATGATTAAGGCATAAAATATAATGATTAATTATTAAAATTTATAACATATTAATACATATTTAATATAAAATTAGTACACTTTCTCAGTACTATATATGTGAACTTAGTGACAATTAAGACTAATTATTTAGGGATAATACACATAATTATTAAAATATTAATATTAAGCGCTTGATATAATTTCAGCAGCTTATATAACTAACTATGATAACTATTTATGATAGATATTAGTAGGTATATATAATATTTTTTACAAAATATATTATAGAGATTTGTGGAACTTATACATAACAATACAGGAATATTGCAATTTCTTATAATAATTATTCATTCGTTGAGTAATTATAATTATCGACATAGATTATATTGTTGATTACAATACATAAGTAATTGAATACTTAAATAATTAAACTCCAAGAACGCTTACCTTGGACCATTTCATTAAAATTGGGGAAAAGATTGTAATAAAAAGGGAGAAGGCACTCCTTGAATTTGCTGAACAACAACTGGCAAGATATAAAGCAGAGATGGAAGAACTTGAAAGAAAACCAGGCGGAAAAGAAAGCAGAATTAAGACAAGAAGAAGAAAGAAAAGTGGCAAGAGATGAAATCCTACGGATTGAAGAAGAGAATAAATTGAAACGACAAGAAATCATATTACAGCAAGAAATGGAATTGCAACGGCTTAAATTGGAAACAGCAAAACTTAATTCGCAGAATGCTGCATCAAGCCAAAATGATAATGCTCAATCTGGATCTTCATCCACCCGACTTAAAGGCAATTATTACTTTAAATTACCACCATTTCAAATTACACGTGGACGACCGTTGATCGTGGCGGGCGCGCGTTAAGGATATATGTAAGGTCAATAACCTTGACAAAACTGCATGGGCACTTAAACTTAAGGAATTACTGGATGGCGAACCTGCAAGGGCAGCACAAAACATCAATCCTACATTAGCCACAGATTATGAGCCATTAAGACTTGTTATTACGATCGTTTTCCACTTGAACGAAGAGGCATGTAGACCTACGTTTCAAAAGTTTGTTGCCAGATAACAATAAAGATTTCACAGGTTTTATTGCTAACATACGCAATACTTTAACAGATGGGTTGAACTGATGCAGGGGTCAACAAATCTTACGACAAATTAATCTCGATTTATTATTGAGGGATAAAGTGTTGTCTTCTGTCAGCCCACCATTCTTTGCTTATCTGCAAGAAAGAAAACCAAATCTATTGATGAGTTAGAAAAAATTTCTTTAAATTACTGCACAGCTCATCCGAATGCTAATATTTCTGGCTCGTTGATAAGAGAACCACTTCCTGTAGCCTCCAATATGGCATATCATAATCATAACAAACCTAGAACACACAGTGTGGACAGAGGTAGGTTCAAAGGAAACTATGACATTAATTTTCATAAGGGACAGAATAACTTTAACAATAACTTTAATAGAGGAAGACAACAAACCAGAAATTATTCACCTCAGTCAAGATACAACAGTAATCCACGTAACTCAAGTTATAATCGGTCATATCAATATAATAATGGTAACAACTGGAAGTAATAGCGATAATTATAACTCGAGACATCGAGATAACAATTATAATAGACGTCAACGAGATAATTCAAATAATTATTCTCGTAATCGTTCTCATTCTCGTGGATCTTCACATTTATAACCATAATAACCGGGGCAGCAGTTACAAATGATATCACCCCTAAGGTTCAGGTTCCACCTAACGATAATACAATGAATTCTTCTGCAGCATGCTTTGCTATTAATTATAACGTGGCAAATAGTTGCCCACACTGCAATCTTATTTTTCAGAAGGCAGAGGAGACAGTGCTAAACTGCGGACACATTACATTAGAAGTTAGGTCTTGCAGCCAATGATGGAACAGGCTCTCTGATTTTTAACAGAGGGATAGTAAACGGTTCTGTAGTTTTCTGTATTGAGAGACTCGGGGTCCACAACCATTGGAGTGCGACAGTCGCTAGTACATCCTAGGCTGTGCAACGGGGAATATGTCCGTTGCATGACTTTTGGGGGAACTATTGAGTTTTACCCCACAGCTATTATCCATGTTTAACACACCTTTTTTCACAGGTAACGTGAAAGTTATGCATGCTGAAAAAGCCAATAGCAGACCTTATGGTGGGTCGCATACACGCAGCAAGGATTGTTTCACCAGAAAGATATTATTGAATGGGAGAGACACAATCTATGCACTGAAACGCCGTGACAACTAGAGCTCAGACTATGCTCATGGAGAGTGTCAATGATAATAAGATGGATGCAGAAAAACAGGAGGATATTGAGGTCAATTCACCTATTGACAGGGAATCATTTGCTAACAAACAAAAAAAATGACAAATCTCTAAATAAATTTTTTAACCTAGTTAATAAGGTTGATAATTTAACTTCAGGTAATAACAACAAACATTGGTTTATTATGAAAAATGATATACTAATTAGATGTTTTAGTGATAAATCACTGGGAAAACAACAAGTGATGGTACCGGCTGCCTTTAGACGGTACATTCTTCAACACGCGCATGACCCGCAGTGTGCAGGACATATAGGATATACTCGAACACGATCTCAAGTATTATCTTCATTCTTCTGGCCAGGACTGTCACGTGATATTTCGCAGTATGTACGTTTCTTGTACTACGTCCAGGAAGTGAAAGCACGTGTGGGCTTTTCACACGGCGCCTATTCAGGCTTGCGATATCTCAGTACGACCTTTTGACAAGATGGCCATAAGATATAATTGGTCCACTTCTACCATCTGCAAGAGGACATAGATTTGTTCTCACGTGCATTGATTGATGCACACGATGGCCAGAAGCCATTCCATTGAAGACAACCACTACCACAGATGTAGCTGATGCATTACATCTAATTTTCTCTAGAATAGGTTTTTCCTAGAAAATTATTATCTGATCATGGGTCGCAGTTTATATTCGATACCATGAAGGAGGTAATGAAAACCTGGGGCATTGATAGGAATTTGAGTAGTATTTATCATCCCATGAGTAACGGTGCAGTTGAAAGACTTAACCGTACGCTTAAGCAACTTTTACATAAGGTTACTGTTAAACAACATCAGGACTGGGACAGAGCACTACCAGCTGTCCTATTTGCTTACCGAGAGGTGGCACATGAACAAACTGGCTTCTCTCCCTTTGAGTTATTTTTTGGTGCCCCTCCGAGAGGTCCTATGGGACTGATAAAAGATTTATTAATTGATGCAGAGATGACTCAGGACACTCAGTCATCTTATGAGTATGTGATTAACTTTCGAAATAATATTATTGAGTCTTGCCAATTGGCAACAGCTTCTTCTGAGGCTGCAAAAGCTAAGGCTCGATCTATAACAAAACCGATCTAGACGATTACGTCAATTATTCCCAGGCGATGAGGCTTATGTATTATTACCTCACAATAACAATAAGTTATTGATCTCATGGACTGGTCCTTATAAGGTTACTGACAAAATTTCAGACGTTGATTACGTCTTAGATATCAAGGGACACAGAAAGATATTCCATATTAATATGCTCAAGCAATTTCATACACGTCCTATACACTAACAGTCAATTTTTCATGAATTAGATGACAATACTGTATCTACTTGTCATTATTCTAATCTATCTGTTATACAGGAGGAAGAATCTTCTTTTCCTGAAGTGCAGATGCCTTTACCTGTACTTACTGTCCAATCTACTGAAGCTTGGCGTGATGTGACCATTTTCTTCTACTGGTTACACCGCAACAGCATCAACGCGTTGCTGATCTTTACAATCATTCCCAGAATGTGTTTAACTGATGTACCGGGTTGCACATCTGTAATTAGTCACGATATAATACTGAACGATGATACACCAATTCGTGTTCATCCTTATTCTGTACCTCTACATTTTCTGAGTAAAACATCTCAGGAACTCGAACAGATGATATCATTAGGTATTATTGAGACTAGTACATCTCCATTTTCTTCTCCTTTAGTCATTGTCCGGAAAAAGACAACAACATACGTTTTATGTGTTGACTATAGGAAACTTAATGCGCAGACAGTGAAACCGGATAGCGAACCACATCCTATCCTTGACGATTTACTTCCTCGCTATCCAATGCTACACTTTTCACTAAAATTGACTTAACTAAACGTTATTGGCATATTCCACTAACCGAAAGAGCTAAATACTACACAGCATTCTCAACTCCACAAGGTCTTTACCAGTGGAACGTGATGCCTTTTGGGCTAATGAATGCTCCAGCTACCTTTAATTCGCATGAATGCGAAAAATTTTAGCTGGTAGATCAGATATAAATTACCTATATTGACGAAATTTGTTTGTTTAGTTCATAATTTGAGGAACATTTTTTTGGGTCTTAAATCAGTTTTGGAAATATTGCGGGATAACCATTTAACCGCTAAACCAACTAAAATTCAAATAGCATGTAATGAGATAACATTCCTGGGGCACATTATTGGATCGGGACGTATCCAAACAATTCCCATTACGGTTTCTAAAATATTAAATTTATCTGTTCCTCAAACGAAGAAACAGGTTAGGAGTCTGTTAGGTTTAATCCAATACTATAGCAGATTTGTACCTCACCTATCATCCATCACGGCTGTCCTGTCTTCGTTACTAAAGAAGAACATGCCTTTAAGGATAAATCGGACCGACGAATGTGACAACACGTTTCGCACTATCTTAAAAAGATTTTCATGCCCACCGGTTTTAAGATTACCAGAGGCTTCTAAAAAGTTGGTTCTAAGTACAGATGCGAGTAATTACGGACCTCGGGGCATGTCTACTGCAATATCATGATGATGCCCTTCACCCCGTAATGTAATATCTCACGCAAACTGAAACCTCCGGAGACGAAATATTCCACTGTGGACCGAGAATTGCTCTCCGTAATCTGGGCAATTACCAAGTTGGAAAAGTTTTTGCTGGGATCTCCATTCCTGATCCAGACTGATCAAATCAGTGGCAGCATTACGTCGCTCAAACCATAAAAGTGCTAAACTTGCACGATTTGCTATACGTTGCAACCCTACGAGTTCGAGATACAGTTCGATACCTGGAACTGAAAACGTCATAGCCGACACGTTGTGTCCAGACATCCTACGGATTCTGAATGAATATTACAATTTCAAGAAAATTTTCTGACTAGTCAAGCATTACATTTGCAATAAACGTTATTGATATCAAGTCAGAAATATACAACAATTCAGTTGGACTTCCTACCTAAATAAGGACATTTCGAAATAAACTATTGTGATCAAAATATCAAGTTTTTACGGATCGTTTGAAAATTTGAACTTCAATTCCACTTTGAGTATCACTCATTTCGATTGAAAACTGTTAAAAAGGAACAATCTCTCATGTAGAAAGGACAGATACGTTGATGACTTAGTCAATTTACTTTCAAAAAGTTTAATAAAGGAACTAACGATGAATGGATAATCAAATCATAATTTGATAATATGAACCTTGTGTCTTAATGAACTTTCATACAATTCAACAGGAGGTAACAACGATTGGATCTTCATGTCCAATATTATTAAATTTTCTAGTTATTAAATTATTATATAATAGATATAATAAAGTTCAAAGTGTGATGAAATAGAAAAAATAAAATATACTAAGAAAAGATGAAACAAAAGAATATCACAAGAGACCAATTAAACCTTTTAATTAGTGTAATTAACAAGGAAATAGATATTACATTAAATGACATTACATATTTATAAGATTAAAAATGATATGAATTATTTTCTGTTCTTTTCTTCTGCATTTGCGTAAATTTAATTAGGTATCTTATCCTTACACTTCATTTTCACACGCATCTAATGTAAATGTATCATTAATATTTGGTTTCATTGTCCGTACTTCCAATTTTTATTACTTTTACTCTCTTATACTATTTCCGCATTTTCCTCTATT